>JANSTP010099673.1:0-13266 GCA_025330745.1 Cladonema radiatum | reverse complement strand
AATAGGAAGGAAGCCAGTTAAGGCAAGTTAAGACCAGCTAGAGTCAGATTGTCGGATTGATTGATTTATTCTTTCTAGAACAGATGCCAGTTGTCAGCTGTATTAGGCATAGGTTTACATTGGAAAGATATTTGAGTAATTTTCTTATTAACATGAAAAATTGTGATTCTAAGTTTATTCATTATCATACAGCCTGTTGACCAAACTTTGTAAATTTCCGAAACGCTTCACATTATTTTGAATTTTGAACTCAATTTTCATACCCTGTTGCTATGGTAGCTAAGATGACGTGGAGTATACCACCCAGGATTGAAAATTAGGGTTTAGGGATTTTAAAAATTGATGTACTATGGGCGAGATTTTATTTAGACTTTCTTTAGGGGGTAATAATTTATTTAGAGGAGGAGTTAGTTAGTTTAGAGAAAAATCTATGATGTATATATCAATAAATCAGCTATGATTGTTTGTAAATCCATAAAGGGTGAGCGAAGTGAACATTCCAAAGCTATTAAATATTATTTTAAACAACGAAATGAAATATTAATGTTTAAATGTCGTACCATTAACCCATCACGACTACCACTTTTGGAAACAGAAGAAAACTTTAGAGGGAGGAGGCTCAGGAAAAAATATTTTTAAGAGAGAAGTTAGATCGCGCGGAGAAAGGGTCTCATGTAAAAACCTTTTTATAACGGTGGGGGACTTTTCCA
This sequence comes from Cladonema radiatum, assembly GCA_025330745.1. Taxonomy (NCBI): domain Eukaryota; kingdom Metazoa; phylum Cnidaria; class Hydrozoa; order Anthoathecata; family Cladonematidae; genus Cladonema; species Cladonema radiatum. The sequence goes on along the minus strand of JANSTP010099673.1, from coordinate 12,556 downwards.
ACAAGGGGCTGTGACATTTTTCAGAGAAAAGTCAAGCAAGAGTCAAGGGTGTACCTGGAATAGCTCTAAAAATATTAGGCCTAATTTTTTTTATGCATCAGAAATAGAATATAACGTAAACGTGCCAGTTTTTAAGATGTTTTATCACAAGGCTTCCATGTTGCATTGTAGCTACATTACTTTCCAAGAAAGACAAATTATTAACCTGCACTAAGCAAACTAAACACAAATATGCCCTATATGGTTCTAAAGTTATTCAGTTTATATTTTACCCGTTACCATGGAAAAATGCATATGGTGTGATAGATGGCAAAGTTTTCAAAAAATGCTCAACCCTGCATCTTGGCTAATGGAACGTAGCACACATAATTTTATAAATTTTTTTGTTATGCCTACTAATCTTTATCTTGTGAAGACAAAGAGCTATTTCTCTTACCGGGACTGAGTCTTCAGGCTAATACGACGCTGCAGCGTCATGCGACGTTTTAAGTGCAATAACATTTATAAAAACTTGACCAATACTTTGCCTTGGTGAGCAAATTTATTAAATATAATTTAAAGCATATTTTAGAGATTTTAGTGCTTTGAGTTATTTAGTGCTTTGAATTAGTGCTTTGAGAAATCGGCGTTAGCAGGCCAATACGACGCTTCAGCGTCGTGCGACGCTGCAGCTAGCTAGTTCATTATAAATGCTTTCCAAAAAAACTGTTGGCCTGATATGATCACGTGATCAGGTGATGACTTCATCCTCAAAAAGTCAAAATTTTCTAAAAAGACCCAAATAAAGCACCAATTTGCCTGAAATTTCGTTACCAAGGTTGCAAAAATCTCACCGCTCCCCTAAGTAAATATCCTCCCCTGCGCCATAGCTAGGGACTGACACCAAGGTTTTTAAAAAAATTTATACCATAATTTTCCCTTGTAAATTTTGTTCAATAAGTTGAAATTTCATGCAAAAATATTAATTACAACAGGCGTTATTAAAAAAATTACTTGGAGGTAACACCCCATCAAAAATAGGGTTAACAAGATTATTTAGGTAAGCATCTGACTTTGATTTAGAGCTATGAGAGTATATCGGGCTTTAAGCACTAAAAAGATCTAGCAAAGAAAAACCTATTCATAGCTGATACATATTTACAAAAACGCACCGGGGAATACGTATACTGCATTCAATTATCAATATAGTAGTTATTCAAACCCGGATTTAGAAATCAGATTACATCTAGAAACATGAGATTGAAAATGTTTTACTCCTTACTGGTTTTTCAATATCTTTAACTTCAACAGGTTATTAAAGATCAGTCCCACATACTCATCTAAACCCAGCCATAAAAATGCCATACCCACCCATATCTAGCCAAGAAATATCTCTCACGCCCACATCTAGTCAAAAAAGGTAACATAAAGACATTAAACATGAAAGTGAAATTAAACAGTTTTTTACTGCAGCAAAAGCAAATTCAAGTGTACTATTGGGTAAACTTGGGAGGCGCCCTCTCTTTCAGAAGATTCTGCGTCCACTCCTGCATGAAGTGAGAGCAACGTGACAAGAAAATAGCTTTGAAATAACAAAACGTCCTTGAAAGAAAATTACAGGCGCCATCTGTCAACTGAATGAAATATATATTTTCTGCTACAGAAATGAATGGAAAAAGTCCTAATCAAAAAAGTCCTAATAAACGCCCATAACTAGTGTGGTGTATGTCAGAATTTTGGGAAACTTTTCTTGGTGTTTCACCAAATGAATCGATATGAATCAGAAATTAGCAAAATGTTTTATATTGTTATTTTGTGTTTATGCAGTCCTTCTCTTCAAGTGCTATTTAAATCTGCCAGGTGCCATCGATGGAGCAAAGCCTTTTACTCGCCCGGGACACCTCGTCTACATACTGTTGATGTTGCTATACAGCCAGCCGGATTGGGGATTCGATCCAGATAATGATAATACACTTTATATTTTGTACTCTTGATGTAACTATATATTTATGTGAGTATATTTGTGTTTATTAATGTTCAGGTGGTTTCGATGTATTATGTTCCATATAACCAAGATATAACCATAAAACATACAACATTTAATGCATGAACGTGCAAAATTAAAGTTCCATCTTGACATGACAATAAACGAAATACGATGCAATGTAGTAAAATCTAATATACAAAATATAATATAATATGTTTCAAATATAATAGATGCAAAGGCAATTGGTTTTAAGTGAAAATAATATTATTCCAGAGATGTGGTATTAGTATACTGTGCTTTTTAAATAATAAATATTTCATGCCAGTTATCTATCTACCAACCTACCTATTTACCAACCTATCTAAGTACTAAATATATGAGATCATCATACCATACAGTGATCAAAATACTTTAGTTTTGGTAGAAGAATAGAAAAACAATTTCATAATTGACTTTTAAAAGCTCTTATTAGGTCTTAAAAAAATTTACAGTGACTCTAGCACTATATTATGGTGTAAAAAAAAATTAATTTTAAAACTTCTAAGTGTTGCGTTGAATAACCTCAACTTTAAGCATATTTGCGGAAACGAAGACAGGACCCTCATATTTGTCAGATTTTAGGAAGAGAATATATTTTAGGCAACGCTTTTGTAGAGAATAAAGCCTGTCTTTAAATTCGTTGATTGCAAAATTTCCAACATGGGAACCATAAACAATATGGGAGTGAAAGATTGCATAATAAATATTTTGTGCATTTTTTTGGGTATACATACATAAGTCTTTTCTGGGGAAAATAGCTGTTGCCATTGACAAATTTTTAATCAGAATATCAATATGGACACCCAAATACCTAATAGGAGCTCTTTGGACGATAAATACATTCGTTTAACTTCAAGTCAAAATTGGCAGAAATATTTACATTTGAAATCTTGATCTTCTGTCGGACAGCGATTTATCGCGTGATTTATCTATATGAGCCTTGAGCCTTGGCTCTTGGGTGAATGGGTGAAAATCATCCAACAACCTTCTTGGGTGGTTTTGCTGCGTTACTACTATAAGGTGAACCCAGGGGAACCTTATGGGAGCCAAAGGGAAACGTGAGAACCAAGTCGGGAACCGAGGGGAACCAAGTAGGGAACCTACTTCTAAAATGTGAAACTAGAGGAACCCGGTAGGAAGCTGGGGAGAACCGATGGGAAACGGGGGATCCAAGTGGGGAACCTAGGAGAATCAGCTACGGACCTCACTACTTCATTGTGAAAGAAGGGGAGACTTTTCTTAAATAATGCGAAGGAAGTGAAGAGCTTGGGGGAAACTAAAATGGACCAGGAGAACCTGCAAAAATTATCTAAAACAACAAAAGAAACTGGAGAAATCAGTGGTTCCAAATGGAAATTTATAAAAAATGGTCACAAGCTCACTACCCCGACAACTTTCAATGAGGTAGCAACAAGGAGGCTATAAAACCAAATGTCAAGCATCAGAACGCCTACGAAAACATTAAAGTAGGCAAGACAATTTAAAAACAAAGGTTGAACAAAAAATACAGATTGATTTTTGATAACTGATGAGTGAAAATTGATTATTTAATCTCTTATTAAGAAGGATAAAAAGAAAAGGCTTCAATTAAAGAGACATAGAAATAATTTTGACTCTTTTTGATTACTCCCACGGCTATCTAGAACAGTGATAGATAGCCTTGATTACTCCCAAATCAGTTTCTCGGAAATAAACGCCCCCTCCCCCACCAAATAAGCGCCTTCTTTGATTAAGCGTTCTTGCTAGAGCCTCAAAATTTTTATAATCACCAGGACGCTTAATCGAGGTATTACGGTACACAAAAAAAAGAAATAATGTTAACGTCTGACTCATGTTATCATTATTCATATTATCTTCAGGATTGGATTGCTCTAAGTTTTGGATTCTGTAGGCTGAAATGCTCTTATTTATGCTCTGCTCTGAAATGCTCTGCTATGCTCTGCTCTATTTATGCTCTGAAATGCTCTTTTTACATTTCGCACTATACACAGGAGAATGGTAATTGTTCTTATTACTTTTTATAATCTCGAACGTCAATTTGTTCTGACGTTGCTCTATTTTTTGTGCTAAATACCGAGGCTTGTGTTCTTATAAAATTGTCCTGATAAAAGAAAAACGTGTACAATATTAATAACAACACGTTTTTGTCGAAAGAAATTTTGATTAAAGATATTAATAGAATCTAGCTACGAAAAATCCTTATCAGTCATTATTGAGCCGAAAACAAAAGTGTTTGCATTCTTTGTTTTTAATGTTCAGCACTTCAAAATATGCTTGCCATATGCCACACTTGTTCAAAACTTATATGTCAGGCTATGGGTGGTTGCTTAGTTGGTTACCACGTTAACACTCGCTTCCGACTAGGTTCGTTTGATTTCACATTCGAGAAGCAGGTTGTTGATTCCCTTTGGTTCCTCACTTGACTCCAAAGTTTCTCATCGGTTCCCATAGGTTTCCCCTAGTTTCACATCCAAGTTGTAGGTTCTCTAGTTGGTTCCCCTCGGTTCCCCGCTGGGTTCCAACCTCGTTCCCCTTGGTTCACATTATAGTAGTTACGGGTTTTGCTGCTTGTTAGGGCAGTTTCATAGTGCAATCGCCAAAAATGCAGTTTTTTAAGTTTTTGGCTGAAAAAATTCAAGGTGAAGTAAAGTTAAAAAATTCAAAAAGTGGCAGAATTCATTCGTTGTCCGTATTTTCGTCCATGATTGTAGCTAAAAAGTGATTTTTACACCTAGTTCTCAATACATTTTTGGGACCCGGTTCATTGTCTCGAAGTAACTTTCCAAGCATTTTTCTAATGTAGCCACCCAGTCATTTCAGGGACTTGTGATAGAAGGAGTAACAACTCGCAGGTTTCCTTTTGTCATTCTTAATTGCTTCTTTTGTTTCAAAAAAACAATTAAAACAATGCGTATTATCGCCGAATGCAAACGATTTTATCACCGACAATTTTGGTAGGAATACCGATAACTTTAACTTTGATATTCACTTTAACTAATAACGCTACTATTACAAAAAATTTTTCGGTACCTTTGTTTGCAAAGTGAAGATCAGTTATTTTTGTTCTCAGAAAACGTTTTCGATATCCTGCAAATGGCAAAAACACTCCGATAAATAAATCGAATAATCTTGTCTCAGGCAAACGCTCATAAAATGCCTTAGAAGCATAGTGAGTAGAAAAGCATTTTCTTTCAAAGAAAAATTATCAATTTCCCGGTCACCAAGGATTTCCTGAAACATAAGGGGATTTTTCCTGTACTTTTGTCGTTGTTTTTTTACCAAATATGGAATTAGTTGTGATGTGATTTTATTGGTGCGAAACAATATAATTTTTTGGCAATTAAAACAACTTTATGGTAGAAGTCGGCAAAAGACAATAAGAGTTTTGATAATTGCTTGAAATAACAAAAGCGTGACTACAACACGCATGTTTTCAATAAATTGTTACTCCTTCTATTTAAACCGCCTTGGCCATTTGCCGTTCTAATTACAAAAACATCTAGTCTAAAACGTTAAACTGCATTAAAAGAAAGGGTTTCAACTTTTCTCAACTGGAAATTCCCAAGTGGGCACAGGACGTGTTATGGACGATTCCAAAGACGTCCTGAGCCCACTGGGTCCTGTTCGGAAGAAATTTCATTCAATAACTGTGCATAAGTTTACGTATCCTAAATCAAATACTACTTTGTTCGGAAATATATTGGTTCAATCACTCGACCAATCAAATTCATGAAGTTTGAATATCTTCTTACAGCCACATATTTTTCCTCTCAATTTCATACAGTTTCAGTAAATCAGCGTTTCGTAAATCAAAGTTTACATATTCATTCATAGGTCATAAGTTTACATAGCATTCGGCTGTGAAAAAAAAAATTAACTTTTCAAGAAATTCACTCTCTCGATGGCTAATAATCGACGAATCAAACTCTTTTTGAAAGTCTTTAATTGCTGTGGTTACAAAATATTTTAAAAATTTATACCGTTAGATCCTCTAACTGTTTATTTATATTCCAGTAATGTCTTATTTATAACAGATTTTAACCAGGAAGCAGGCGAGGGGGGGCAATCGGAATTTTTTATGGATTTGAGTACAAAAAAAAAAAAAAAAAGCGAAAAGAAAAACGAAAAAAGAAAATTCTGTATAAAAGTAAGGGTAGGGGGGGGGGTGTAGCCTGGTCCCGCCGGTTTCGATGGGCCTGAAGGTAGGGCATGCTATCTTTCAACCGAAGTCCTATAGTGTAATAGTCTATAGGTACAACTTTTTACCTATAGCCCATGGACTATTGGGTAAAGAAAAAAATATTGATGAATCCAAGTTTTCGATTTATTTACCAGGCTGTAGAGAATCAAATACTTCGCGACGAAGCAAAAAGATGAATGAAACTGAAAACAAATGGAACGTAATTTTTATATCCTTAACAAGCAATTTAACATACATCTTAATATTTTCCTTTGTTTAAGTATATCTTCAAAATTTGTTATACTTTTCATTAAAATATTTGGCTATCTGTAAAAAGCGGACTCTGGACTGGCGAACTGGACTCCACTGATTTGCCGGACTGGTCATGTACTCCATGGACTCACCGGACTACGGACTCCACGGACTCTGTACGAAAAATTTCGTTAAAATTTAATATTTAGAATTTAGCAAAAATTTGATGGTTCGCTAGGTGGAATTCAGTAAAAAAATGAAGTTTGCCTAGAATTGAGCTAGCTAATTGAAATTTATCTTATGGTAGCGAAAACCTGAAATCTAACTAGAATTTTTGTGACATTGATTAGCAATTGGACCTAATTGAAACTTTGTTTTTTCGAATTTTGAAAAGACAGTGATTTTGTAATAAACCTTTGACTCACGATTTGTATTCAGTTAGTTTCAAAGGTATTTCAGTTATTTGAATTCAGTTATTTTTTTTTTTTTTTTTTTTTTTTTGATGGAGTTTGATCTTTCACATGACCTTACGATCCTTTTTAACAATAGCGCTTGTTCACAATCCTTTTTTCATGAGCAAAATTATTAAAAACAGAAATTTATTGAGATAGCGTTTACACTTATTTTTGAAAATTTATTCGGATTCAGCTAAAAATTTTGATGTATCCGAATAAATTTGAATCCAGAAACCTTTGTGGATAAACTTTTATTCGGATTCATATATAATGGGATTCAAACTCATTTTTTCAGTGTAAAATTTTAATTTTACATATGATTACAGTAATTATTATCGACAACATTGATTGGATTTGGATGGAGACTAATATAGTACCTCAAGGGTAAAAATATAAAAGCCACCGAAAAAAAAGAAAGTCCTCTAAGTAACCAAGCAAGAAGACAAAACACTGCAGAAACCACATAAGGTGGATTTGTTTCACTTCAAAAATACAACGTGGATAAAAAGGAAAATTAAATAAAAGGTGTTAAAAACATTTGCTGCATTATGCGAAAGAAAATATTAAGAAACCTAATATGAATCAAGGAATTGCCTCTTAATTGATGTTGAAAATGTTTTCTTGTTTATTATTGTTGAAAGAAGTGGGTTTTTAGCAATCAGTTCATTCCAACACTTCATTAAACATTTTATATGAGGATAAATTTTTATTTGGATTCGAATTTATTCGGATTGCGACACATTTTTCTAATGTAGATACTTGGATACGATCATTTTAGTTCTCTCATTGATTCTCTCACTCATAATGGGCACAAAGAATACTTTTGCGTGCAAACACTCGAATACGGTCATCATAGACTAGATCTAGTCGTTCTTACAAATTTTATTCTAAGGACAAAGTATTTACCGTACATACCGGCCATACCGATTGAGATCATACCGATTTAGGCTTTATTTTTTTTTGACTCTCATTCCCTGCGCAGACCTCCAGCTGAAACTAATGGCGTCCTAGTTGAGTTTTCTTTTATAGTATCTTTTTCACAATACCAAGGTTCATGAAACTTGGCAGCAGCAATGCCTTTGGGGCCCTGCAACTTTTAACTCTCCTAACCACTCCCAAAACCCCTGTTAAAACCATGAAACCTGGCAGGACTGATGCCATCGGTTTCTACATATTCTTAGCGCATCAAGTCAGTATGTTTGGGAAAAGCCCATATGGGAATGTATAAGACTTACAATCATGGCCAAAAAGATAAGGAAGAAAATGGTTATTTTTTTTCTGTACAACTCAATGTAGACTAGATCTAGTCGTTCTTACAAATTTTATTTTAAGGACAAATAAAAACACGTACATGTGGGTCGGGAAGAACATTCTCCCGCTCTATTCCCGTACGACAAATATGCGATGCTTTTGGTCAGCGGTTTCCTTCTTCTCGAATTTTCAAGAATGGCTAGAGCTAGTCTACGGTCATCCTAGAAATTTATTCGGATTTATTTTTATCCGGATAAATTTTATGAATCCGAATAAATGCTCTAGTGTAAACGTAGTACTATTTTGAGAGGCAGAAAAAAAGGAATTCATTTTGCTTGATCTTTGACTTTATTTGAATGGTTTTCTGCTCCCAATAAAAGGCAAACAAAATTGCTTTATAAAGCGAACCAAAATGTAATGATTTTTTTCAACAACAACTACTAGCTCTTATTTAGATATAACAGTCTACTGTGTAAAAATGAGGAAGTCTCAAAGATAAGAGACTTTTTTTATGCCAGAGCCCCTGCACTCATTTTGACGTAATTTTCAAATTCTTTTCCCTGACTTCCGTAAAATAAATGTCCCCTTTTGAGTCCGTGGAATCCGTGGAGTTCGACGAGTCCGTGGAGTCCAGTCCGCCGGTCCACAGTCCGCCTTTTACAGTTAGGCAAAATTTTTTGAGACATTTCTTTTACTTAGAGCGGTTGTTTGGGGAGACGTACATAATCATAAACTCGAGAATTAAGTGCTACTCAGGGATAGCTATCTATTGGCAATGTATAGTCATCTTTTTATCCAATGTAGTCACTACCGCACCAGTCAGAAATTGTGCAGTTTTTACATTTTCACAACCTCGTAAAAAACAAAATAGAATTTTAAGAATACAATAAATGAAAGGTTAAACATTGATTTTCTTTGTTAATTATTAACCTTTCATAAACCTAACTGATAAAGTCAACAAAAATGTTATGATAATTATTCTTCCTCGAAAAATTTTTTTCATTCTCTGAGGGCACCTTGCTCAGGGCACCTTGCTCAAGAGTGTTATTATTGACAAGTGCTCCGATTTTCACATTGGCCCAATTCAATGCAACGAAATCCCATTCATGTGATTGTTCCCAGGACATTTTAGAGCGCGCAGCAACATGTAATTTCCCCCCCTAAAATGCGAAAGTAAACGAAAAAATTTAAACATAATATCCTCAAAATATTCCAATGAAAACATTGAAAATTATTCGAAAATAATAGTCTCTAGCTATCTTATATTAATGTTTGGTTAAATTACCATCTCAAAGAGCCAGCAATGTGGAATTGGTGCTTAAGTGATTTTTGATTTTTAAAATTCTCCATGAAGCAAAAAAACTCCAGCACCATATTGCTTTTTAATATGTCCAAACATAGACATACAAATTTAGATAGACATCCATCTCAAGAAATATCTCTCTGTTAGCCGTGTTTCGCTATTACTTTTTATTGCTTTAAATAATTATTTTCTCTTTGTTAGTGTCATTAAAATGTATAACGTTAAGTCGAAGTCATGCTCGCTTACTCTAATCAATTTTGCAGCAATTTTACTTTTATTTATTTCAATTAAGAGACAAATCGTTGGACAAAAACAGCTATATCAACGTCAAAAACCAAAGATTCCGTCAGTCTTTAAGTGGAAAGTAGGAAAAAACAACGGAGGGTAGGGTGAAAAGACATGATTAGTATGCTCACTTGTGTTATAAATAACATAAAAAATTTTTTTTTGAATTTTAAAAAAATTTTCTTCATACAATAAATCGTCTTTATGAAAGGCATCGTAAAATTAATTTTAAAAGTGTCGTTAAAATTGGTATTTTTTACATGACGTTTTAGGCTAATTTGCAGGCAATTTAAAGTGATTAATTTTCAGCTATGATTCAACGAAAACCTAAGTCTGCTAAAGTTCATTTGTAAACAGCATAGCGTAAACCCTCGGCATGTAATAAACGATTATCGTAAACCACCCAAAAAGCCGCTTGTTGTCGGAAATATTGTCGGATATTTTTGCCTGAAAAACTTGTAAAATAATTTACCTCTAGTATAACACGCCTGGTATAATTACTTTTAATGGTTTTATAAAAGTTGTTATGGAAACATTCTACTAGACGAACGTCCATCTAAGTTTGTACGTCTATTGTCCAAAGCACATTTATTGTGTGTTCATTTATTGCACTTTTATTCCGCGGATGATAAGTTCATTTGGACTTCTGGCGTAAGACGTTAAACTAATATCTAATATCTAAAAAAAACGTTACATCAATTGCATTCTCTTACATTATGACATCGAACACCCATTCCGAAAATTTGTTTGCGTATGCAATGAAGAATCCACCAGGCTATGATTGAGAATAAAAAATCAAACAGCTAAAGAATTCAAATTAAACCGTTCATGTAAACATGCTATGCTCTTAATTAAGGCTAAATTTGGGTTTCAAAAAGAATGCCTTTTTATAAGTTTTCTGTAATTTTTTTTTTATAAATTTGACAGACAGTTTCTATGGGTCTAGCAAGTGTAATGAAATTGCTTAAATGTGATCTTTGTATAAATCTCGATAAATATTTTTTCATTGAAAACCTGGAACCGTTCAAAATACAAATTCTAAAGAAGCAGATATATATTTCACGAAAGAAATGTAAGAATATTTTGACTAACATCAAAAAAGATTTATTGAAAAAATAGCTAATTGCTGTGGCTAATTGCTTTCTGGTAAAAATATTGACATATAGTGTGTGAAAAACAACGCTATCACAACATTTGTAAAAATTTCTTTTTGACACGTCAGGAAAATTAGAGAAGCACCTGATAGGAAAAGATGACAATGGCAAACCTACATTCGTGACAATAATGTGCGTTCTGTAATCATGCTTGTTTTTTTGTCTCCATTTTTCGTCAGGATGTAATCGAATCCACATTGAAATTGTGTATCCATGAGAGACTGGACTCGGATTGCTAAAAGGTATGAAAAAGTTTAATTTCAGTATACCAAATAAATTCTGGGAAGTTATGTTACTGAATTTGATTTTTGGTAAAAAACTGATAGGGTGACCTGAAGTGAGGGTCAGGCTCGTGGCAAGTGTTTTAGCAAGTGGACGGGGCATAATACTGGCTTTTCAATGAAAGTTTTGCCTTAAAATATGTACTGTAATCTAAACTAATTTTTTTCGTTTTCTTGGACAACAAAGGAACTTTAATTTTTTGGGATCGCTGACTTAGCAAATATGTATTCTTTGCTGTGAGCATCATTAATAATTGTATTATGACACTATTCACCCTGATCATTTATCATGTTATAAATCAACTTATTGTGATATGATTAACAGAAATAATGTATGCGTACAAGAACGTTGGTATCTTTACTGAAGTTTCTAAGCATCGCAAATGGCACGTCAAATATCTACCAGCCTTGTGTAGTTCTCCCTTAAACGCGCCCTATCCTTCGATTGTTTGTAAAAGTTTCATTTCAATGTCTGCTTTACTGATACCAGCATTTTCTGTGTTGCCATCAAAAGTAAACCACCAATTTGGTTGCGAAACTAATTTTCAGAAAAAAATTATAACTTTAGAAGTAATCTACGTCTAGTTTTATTTTCTAACACAATCATGAGTGATATACCTATCAGGTCATTGTAGAAATCGAAGAAATATAGAAAAAAAATCAACATTACAATAATGATTTATGTTCTAAATATTTTCAGTTATTCCTATATGCCCTAAATGTTTATAAAAGTATTCTTACTAAAAAACTTCAACTTTTTTGCTGAATTGACTCTCTTTAATTCAAATCTTTCTGTTATTGGGACAAATTATGATCTCCTTTGATTTTCAGGAGATTCGCAGAAAACTGAAATTACCTTTCTCTTGGAACTGGCAGTATTTTCCATAAAATCCTTGTTTAAATTCGCATCGGAAGGTGTCATTTGAATACAATGGTACACAAATTGCTTTGTTCTTGCATTTTCCAGAATCACAACCTCTGTTCTATAATTGAACACAAAACGTTTCTGCTTTCATGAAGCATCAGTATATTCGAAGAGAAATTAAATTTCTGAATTTTAAAAAATATAGTCCGAAAATACAAAAATACAGCGGTTTGTAATTGAAGAACTGCACATAAGTTTTTTTTCAAACTTTCAGTGAAAAAGAAATTAAAAATTAAGAAAAATTAACCTAAAAATTAAGCCAATTTAAAAATTTCCCAAATTGTTTTACTTAGAGTGTTAATGTACGTTTAATAACTTAAAAACCTTTTATCCCAGCCGGCACACAACGTTAATACAACGTTGAATTAACGTTATTTGTTACGTTACCACAACGTTGTTGGTTGGTTGAAATGGAAAGGTTAAGTAACATTAGAAACTAACGTTAGGTTAACGTTAGCATTAATG
>JANSTP010099562.1:0-13269 GCA_025330745.1 Cladonema radiatum | reverse complement strand
TTGCAGATGAATTTTTCCTGGACATGAAGGACAAAATAGGGAATTTCTTTAGAAAAAACGTGAAATTTCCAGATGGTCTGACACAGCTTTATCACTTTTTCCAGGGGCAAAAAACTCCTGGAAAATTATACGTCAATAGGGGTGTACGGAGTTCAAATGGAATAGCCCATTGAAATTATTGAAATCTTTGAAATATATAAACTTTTCTTACTTCCCCTATAGTAGCTTCCTCTGAAATTTTAACGACTTCTTTGCTCGTTGCAGTTTTAATAGTAATTGAAATTTCATTTTCAGCCATTTCGCCTGGCTTTCCTTCTGTCTTTTTCCTGTGATCTTTTTCCCTGTGGAACTCTCTCGAAGAAAATTCTGAGAACATGATTGATGCTGTCACAAAATCCGATATCTAAACGCCCATGATAAAGCGCCCATTTAATTGGCGTGAAATCTCAGTTTCGGTAAAAATAATATCTTTGGTTCTTGGAAAAAATTATAGATATATATTTCTATGGAAAAAATAAATACAGCATCAGATTTGTCTACAGATATATTTACAGATATGAAGAGTCTCAACTTTTCAAGTTGGATAGTTTAACTATTTATTATGAACATTATTTTACACCGATTACAGTTGTCACAACTTGAAATTTCGACTGTAACTCCCGTAAATATACAAATTAAAGGTTATTGGCATGTACGCCCATTTTTACGTTTTGGTCAAATGTTTTTCTAAGTAGCTTAAATTGTTTCACATCTACAATCAATTTGTTTTCGCATTTTATGGTTATTGCTTTTTTATCAAGTTTGTTATTTTTTGAAAGTTGTTTTGAAGAAGCAAACAAAAGGTAGTTTGTTTTTATTGTCGTTTGATTATCTCAGTATATTTGATATACCCTCTTCTCTCAATGTTGTTTTTTGGGTTTACACGATTTATGAACACTGAGGTAGTCTGCATATTGAATACTTTTGCAGTTTGTAATCATTTTCCAAATGTGAGAATACGCAACGGTTGAAAAATACGAGTCGTAGTACCGATTTCTGTGGTACACCAACTTGTGATGTTAACTTGGTAGATTTTTTTGAATCTATCTGCACAAAGTGTTTGCGTTCGGGGTTACGTAGCTGTGTGTAAGAACATGGACGTTTATCTACTGTTGCGTTTCCATGGTAATTTTTATAAAATCATTAAATGCAATTATACTAGGCACGTTATGCTACAATAAGGTTCAAAAGTATTTGAGACAAGCTGAGAAATTGGCTTGTTTTCAGACTTTAGTTTCAATTTCAAAATGTCGGTCTTCAACAACGAAGTTGGCAAATGGCATTTCTGGCGATTCCGCTGTAACGCCACTTGGAAGGGCTTCAAAAACACCCAACATGGGCGTTGGGTGGTTTTCACCCATTCACCCAAGAGCCCAAGGGTCAAGGCTCATATAGATAAATCGCGCGATAAATCGCTGTTTGTGAAAGTAAGAAATTATCCGATTTGTTATGGCTTGTGGTGCCAATTTTCACTGAAAAAGCTTAAACTTGTCTCACAATTTTTGTGCATGGTTGTAGATTTGTTTAGAACTGGGAATATTCAATTTTTCTTAAAACCGTCTGACCTATGACGTCATTGGCCTTAGCTGCAACCAAAAGTGCCTAAAAAATATAGGATACCAAGTAAATCAAGAGCAATAGTAGCAATAGCAATAAAACTCTTTATACCAATTAAATTTTCAGGTTACTGGTATCTTGGCCAGAAAAACAAAAAAAATAATTTTGACTAAAAACGTTTTAAAACATTCATAAAACATTCATAGAGGTTTCATAAAAATTATAGAAAACTGCATCATTTTCTCAAAATTAACCAAAATTGGACTATCAAGGTGAACAGGTATTTTGGGTGACTTACAGATTGTCTATTAATAAATTTGATATAAATAGTGAGGGGGCATATGTATGTAGTTTCAAACAGGAGAAAAACTCAGTCACAGGTTTGATGGTATATAATTATTCGATTGCAAAGACAATATCATAAATTAGAAATTAAAAATTATAGAATTCAATGCAAAATAATACAATCAGAAGTCATTATGTTAAATGTATAAAAACAGGACAGGATAATAAAACAGCAACAAAATAAACTTAAATAGTGCACAAAGTCAAACAAACATCTTAAAGATTTGATATCTGAGGAAGAATTTACAGTATCTTTTGTAAGTTGCCATTTGAAAATAAGGATTCGAAAAATCTATTTTAAATATAAAGCTTGAAAATAACTAGTTTTTCAAATTCAATAAGCTCATTATCACTTCCAAAAGTGAAGGAAATATTTTCTTTAGACATTCTAAATTTATTCATTAAAATGATTTTGATGAAATAATTTGTTGACTTGACAAAAAAGTTCTTCGACAATACATCACGTTATTTCATTTAAAACTTTTGGAATAGACAGTTTATTTGCAAGTTCTAACTTTATTTATCAAAATAATATGGATTCTGTTCTCAATTCAGTTTGAGAAAACCCATACCATACAAAGTATTATTTATTACATGACAAATGAAATATTTTTTCTTCATGGGATGTATGGCTTTCTTAAAACTTTTTTAAAAATTCGCACACAACGCAAGTCTTTTGATAGCACCCCACCTTTAATTGTAACTTTCGAACGAGTATTTTATTTATGTTCCGAATTTATTCATTGAAATGGATATGGATAATGTTCCAAATTAATATACTGAATCGATAAAAGTCTTTCGACACAACTTCACGTTATTCGTAACTTATGAAATAGTTAATTTGCTTGAACGTTCTACATTTATTCATCACAATATGAATAATGTTCTCAATTGATTCATTTGCACACAACGAAAGTCTTTCGATGGCACCCATAGACTTATATATATACTAGACCGGACTTACGCCCAAAATAGCGTTACCGATTTTTTGACTGGAAACCATGTTTGATGAAGACCTGGATACGGCAAATTCTTTACAAAAATGAAAGCAAAACAAAAGCAATGCAACGACCTCTCGAAATTGCTATGGAATTTTGTAAACCAAATGACGTCACAGGTCTTCAAAAATGGTAGTTTTTTCGGAAACGCATCTTTGAACCAGGGGAAATGCTACGCGTCTTGTTTAGTATTTATATAAGTCTATGATGACACACCACCTTTATTTGCAACATTTGAATGAATAATTTATTTGAATGTTCCGAATGTATTCATCGAAATGATATGGACAATGTTCCAAATTAATTCGCTGAGTTGATAAAAGTCCTTCGACCCAAACCATGCTTTTTGTAACTTATGAAATAGCCAATTTTCTTGAACGTTCAAAATTTATTGATCGAAACAACATGGATAATGCTCTCAATTAATTCATTTGCCACGATGAAAGTCTCTTGATAGCTACCAAGCTTTATTAGTAACTTTTGGATGAATAATTTATTTATATGTTCTGAATTTATTTATCGAAACATTACGCATGTTCCAAATTAGTTCACTAAAAATCGATAAGTCTTTCGACTACGACAACATGTTATTTGTAACTTGTGAAATAAACAATCTGCTGGATGTTCTAACGTTATTCACCAAAACGGTAAAGATGTTCTCAATTAATTCATTCGCACACGACAAAATGGGAAAGATAATGTTCTCAGTCAATTCATTCGTACAAACATTTTAAGTTTCTTTACAGCAGACCACATTTGTTTGTAACTTTTAACTGAAAAATTTAAACTCGATACCGTAACCATTCCACCAAAAAGTTTGTTACTCTAAAGCTTGCTTTAGATTTCGATTTTCCAACACAATTACGTCACATATTGAAATTAGTATGCAAAAGTAGTAACTTATAACGGAGATAACGATGAAAGAACCGAGAAAAACATATGCAAACAAATGAGAGAAAATGGAAGCGAAGAAGAAAAAAATACACGGGTAATCTAAGAAAAATTTTACCTACGGAAACTTTTAAAAAAGCTCGAAAGATGTTGTTTGCATTTATGTTTTGTCTTAAATTAATATATTTTAGTTGTATGTTTCCACTTCTTTAAAGCTGGAACATGGTGGCAAAGAAAATTTGAATTTTTTGATACATTTATTTTTTTCTGTATTCTTCCATTGTCATTTATTCCTGCATTTAGTCGGCCTGTCCCCATTGAGTATATTTAAATCTCTTCTTAAACTCTTGTCCTAGTGTCTCATTTCGAATCTCTCGCTTTTTTGGATCAGCAATATAGTTTCACTAAGGCATACCCTACTGATGATCTCTGGACGCTCAGAGTAGAGCGGCCACAGCTGTTGAACTTAATATTTCTAAGGCTTTACAACTACTAATTTTTTGAAACAAATCATTACCCTTTAAACACCCAATGAAAGCTAACCCTCTCCCTACCACATCCATGCTATATTTGATTTCAATACTCCTTGGTTATGCTTGAATATGCCAATAATAATTATATCTTTTGCTGATAAACTACTCATACAAACAAATGAAATATTGGAAAATGAATATGAATATTCACAATAAATGAACGTTTGAATCAAAGTATATCCTTGAACGATATTGCAAAATTCAAAACCGTATAATTTAATTGAAAATTATTCTTTTCTAGCTTTTGGATTATTGCTCCAGCGTTCGTTGTGAAACATCTGTTACAACAACGTCTCTGATTTACTTTGAAATGGCATTTTTAGTGGTTGGAAAACATTAGAACAACTTTAACATTCACGAGGGTTCTTAGATTATGGAATAAAATTGTAAGTTTCATCTTTTGACCCCATTCCATATATAAACCTTTGTATACAGTAAGAGAAGGGTGAAAAACATTTCAATCATTCGCCTTCATTATTAAAGGCCAAATTAATGTTATTGATCACCAAGGCCAGCATCGTATTTTATGCTGTTTTTTCAACACTTTCATCTATAAGAACTTCAACGCCAATTTAAATGGTACTTCCTCAGGACGCTTTTGGTCCGATATTGACATAGATGCCTATATTTGACGTCCCTAGGACGTCTCCTTGCTCACTTGGAAATTTCAAAACGCCAATTCAACATGGCAGTAATATTTCAATATATTTATTGAATCTAATAACAAGTTATTATCTTCCTATACCATAAAACATTTTCTTCTTTTTTTCAACAAAGACTTACAACTTAGTTCCGAACTCAGCATTGTTCTTGTACCTTTTCACATTCTATTTTTCACAATAGTGTGCACCATTAAGAACTAAGAACAGGTAATATGAAAACATTCTTGAGAGTAAAATTTCTTTTAGACCAGCGCATTGTCAAATGAAAGGTGAATAACAGCAATTGTGAGCAAAAAGTATTAAGAATTGTTATCTGCTACCATAAGTCGTAAACACGCGTCAATGGTGTTCTTTTTTTGTATGGTGAAAGCTACGAAAGAAAGCACATGGAAAGAAATGAACTGACCTGAAAGCAGTAGGAATAAAATCTTCCCCAATAATACCAGTCATATGTTTGTGGAAGATTTGATTTTGCTTTGAAATTGTTTGTACATTGAGGTAGAAGTTCTGCTGTCGTGAATGTATTTTGCATTGATAAATAAAATGCGAAAAGTAATACAGAACAGAAAGGAGTTCTCCCTGTCATGATTATCTCTTTTTGTAATTCAAAAAATAAATATCTTAACAATAAGGTTTATTGTATGCCAGCTATACATATGTGACTAAAGTATATATATTCAAATCTTATCCCAAATTGAAACCAATATTATGTATTTACTGCTTTTGGTCTGGAAGTCTGGAACGAAAAAAATAATAAGAAGAATGCAGGCTTAAGTAGAAAATATCACATGTTTTTAAGTGCAATAATGCAGATGCTTTTTTGGACTTCTTTCAATTTTTACTCTTTATTTAGCAGGAAAAAACAGTGGAAATAAATGCACAGCAAATCGCACAGCTTACAATGCGCCTGTAACTTTGAAAAAAGATATACCAGGGCGATCGAGACTCCTTTCATGAATAAAGAACTCGGTTCAGCCATGATGACATGCTCAGATTAAGGAGTAAGTTCTTAAGGCATCGCAGTATGCTAAGCAAAAAAAGTTATAACAAACTGCGTAAAACGTTTGAGAAAAACAAAAGTTAAATACTGTATTAATATAATTCATCAGCTGGTGAAAAACTTTTGACACATATAAATATCGTATCCAATGTTTTCTGTCCACCCTTTGGCATCTAAGTTGCTCTAGTCTAGAACCTGTATATACCGTTTATTAATAATAATAATAATAATAATAATAATAATATCAAAATTTCCAATAATATTCGTCATAGCAATGGATTCAACTACTGCATGGAGGTATATACTTCTTGAACGAGCATTATTAGCTCGCTGAATGACAATAAAACTAAAAATACTTTTGCCATAAAACTTTGTGACTTTGTACAAAATTTTATCTAGGAACATTTTCATGAAAAATTTCTTTTGGTGACCGCGGTTGCCATGGCCTCGGCCATTTACGGGTCCGGTAGGTCATTTTTCGGGGTCATTTCGGGCCAAAAACCTGTTTTTGGGCCCACTTTTTCTGAAACACCTAACAATCTTAGAGTACTTTGCTTTAGTAGAAAAATAATGAAAACCGCATTTAAAAAGCCCTTCCGTAGCCCTTCCCGTCTTGATTCCTTCCATATTTAAATTTCCTTGATTTGAGAAATTTCATTGTCCGTAATTTGCTCTTTAATGTTCTCCTGTATTCTTCTCCCGTACATTTTTCACTCAGACCTTCCTCGAAATCTTGCAATGATTTTTGATAACAAATTAAAAGCACTAGCTTCAGTGCAACGTAACAAAATTTGTTTATAATATTTTTCTTCCACGTCTATCAAGATTGTGCCTCGAAATATAAATTCATCGGCTAAAGAATACTTTGTTGCCTTCTCTTAATTACTGCATTTGCGGCAAAGGTTCAATGAATAATCATACGGTTCGTGATCCATTAACTCGAGTCACGAGAAATGTCATTAAACTTCTTTAAAAGTGTTAGATAAACAAAACGCTGCATGAAGCTGCTAACAAAATATAAAAAATATATAGACAAAATAATATAAACAAAAAATTCCGAGATTGTGAAAAAATTTCAATTTGCACAAATTTAAGGATACTAAGAAGTGTTTTAACACCCTAAAGGAGATATATGTAGAAAAACAATGGACACTGGTTTCTCCCGTTCTGAATACCAGTCAACTTAATATCATACCAAGTAGTCAGCAAAAATATATGTATTTATATTTTTCAGCAAAAATACAGCCTAGATTTCAGTGTTACTGGTGTCCTTGGCGAAGCTGCTCCCAAATTGTCATATATGGTTGAAACCAAATTAAAATTGCTGCCACTAACAAACACCAATACCATACTATTCGACATATTTTCAGGTAATACAACTTTATTTTGAAAGCCGAAAATGCCGCTAGATTTCAACAAGGAGGTTAGAATAGCAAGGAGAGACAACTTATTGTTACTATGTCCGGTGTAATTACAGTTTTGAAAATAAAAGAAATTTTCAGTTCGATCATTAGCAATATCTTGGTTTAACATTACAACATCTAAAAAGTAACTACTTTTAAGGTAAAATAACTAATTGAAATGAGTAATGTAAATGTAATTTTACTTATACGGAAATACAACACACCGACAATAAGAAGTCCTTTGATCCCCTTTATTATTTGCTATAAACAAATCCTGATGTTGAAACTTGCCTCTATAGAAAGTACTAACTTAACTTTATTTGCTATTAATCAGGTTTTTTAAAAAAATTAGCGGAAAACCATCAAATTAGATTTGTTTTAATACATATTTATGGCGTCTTCACATATATATTGCAAGATTTATTAAGAATACTCCACACGATAGCTTTTTTAAATATCTTTATCTTGTGCACAATTTGGAGATTCAAATGTGAGGAGGTTTTTTGTAATTCGTCATGAAAGTTGTCCGCCTTCTTCTCCTAAATTATCGGTAGACAAAAAATATATCAAAACTGTGGACATAGTTTTAATTGTCGTTTTTAAACAAAGTAAGCTGTTAAAAAATTGAGAATTCGAATTCCTATATTTTGGAAACTAACAAAATGCCAACAAACAAACTCCTTGAAGTCATAACATATTTTTCGATTGATAATCTATATGTATCAAATGACTAATACTATGGTTACGCCAGAGGAATTATTCAGATTCGTAAAATTTATCCGGGTAAAAATGAATCCGAATAAATTTTCAAAGATAGGTGTAAACGCTATCATTATGTCTAATGTCTCTTCTTCGTATATTACTCATGAATCCGAGTAAATTTGCTCTAGTGTAAACGTAGTATAACTAATACTCAATAAAAACTTTCAAAAATGTGACACCCATAATTGTCCAAAAATATTTGGACAATCTGACGATACGATGTGACTTGTGAACCAACAAACCAAGGCGATCTACAGGGTGTCCCAAAAAAAAGTTTACCGAGATTTTTAAAAATAATTTTTTGAAGAACTGCTAAAAAGCATCAAAAATTTTTATGCTCACTAGAAACTTTGAAGTTTCTTCTTTCTCTTCAGGAAAAGTGTTGTTTTAATTGGCCTTTTGATAATTGCTAATTAGCATTTAAGTAAATTAAATTGGTGTTTTAAAAAGTGGAAGATGCGTGATATAATTTGTCTAAAAGAGAGCGAACATATCGTTAATTAATGTGAAACGACGTAAATAATTGCAGCGATTAATTCAACTTAACCGATTTCACTGACATGTAATTATTATTATCTCGCACTTTTGCATTTTGGTATTTACTAACTTTAAGTTCTCATTGCCAATTATATAAAGAAAAATTAAATCTAGTTTCTTATGCCTTGCATCTAGGATGTTTCAAAAATGTTTTAGATGCAAAACATTCTTATTCGGATTAATAGCTACTTCAAAATTACAATTTGAAACACTCGGTAAACTTTTTTTTGGGACACCCTGTATAACACGAAAAATTTATATCTTTTAAGTATTACTCTAAAACATTTGTTTTATAGCAAGAAATTAATTATTTCGGCCTTTAAATGATTGGCCTTCAGTGAAAATCCCGTATGACACGATGCTTAGGCCTGAGTGTTATAGATCGCCTTGCAACAAACTTATACCGATAGCAACACAATAAGACTTGGAAATACATTGAAAATAAATTTCAATTTAAATGTACTTGCAGTCTTTCAACCAAACAAATATTGTATGCACATTTTTATAATCATTTATTTATTTATTTATTTATTTATTTATTTATTTATTTATTTCTGTTTTGTTTTAATACTTCCATAAAACACATTATATTTTTCGAGTAACAGTCATAAAAACTGAAAATCGTATCCGTGCAAAGAACATTCAATAATCTAATTTGAATTAATTCCCGCTGTACTTACTTTGAAAATATTGAATAGAATTCTAATAAGAAATTGAATATATGTTTTGGAAAAAAGTCCTTCTCAACCAAAGTTCTTTTGTTTATAAAATTCCTGATTTTTCGTAGAATCAATTGTGCTCAAAATAAAATCAAATTGTTATTTTCATGATTTCTTTTGGGTCCTCTTACAAATATCAATTATTTTTGATTGTGTTTTTTATTATTGATATCCTACCCGTTGAGTCAGGCCAGCCATGGGGATTGGAAGAATCAAGCCTACTCAAGAAAAAAGGTTTAAGAATTAACGTGGTCAAGTGACTAGACAAATAATGAAGTCTTCCTTTTATCCCTGGGGCTACAAGTTGGGTTCCGAAAATGAAAATCGTTTCTTTCTGTTAAAAACGGATTAAAGACTTTGAATTTGATATAGAAAATTACAATATTCCATAAAAAATGTCTATGAAGAAGACAAAAGTTAACTGAATAATATTTTGGGCGACAAGTAAGCCATAAATTGAAAAGAATGGAAATTCCTGTATAATGGCAAATATACGATGCTTTTGGTAAGCGGTTTCCTAATTCCCGATTTCTCAAGAATGGACTAGAAGCTTGCCTATTGTTTTTGTAGCTATTGCAAAGGCTCTCTGTGAGTTTTAATAAAATTTTATTAGAAAGGTTTTGGTGAAAAAATTTTTGTAAATTATTTGACCAGTTAACATGACAGTTGACTTCTGGACTCTAATTGGAGCAATAATTACCAATAAAAATTACAAAAAACTCATTTTAAACTTGATTTCTCAAAACACCGAAACACATATAAAACTAGATCAAAAATTTAGATTTAGCAATCTGGTGAAAACCACATTTGAAAAGCATTTTTCTTTCAAAACTTGGAGCCTTTGGGGAGCCCTTTTTGCTCCGTTCTGAATAGTGTTAAACACAATGTCCTGGCCGGACATGTTTGCAAAAATTTATTTCTTAGTTACTGATTTTTCGCTGATTATATCCTGATTACTGAGATTATTTATTGATTATTTATTGATTATTAGATTATTTTGAGATTATTTTGAGATAAGGAGATTATTTAGGGATTATTTATTGATTTTTAGATTATTTTCGGACTATTGAGATTATTATAGGATTATTTACTGATTTTGCTGCTATCATCTACGAGATTATATCAGGTTATTTACCACTCGTATTTGATAGTCACTTAGACATCTAATAATGATAATTAAGAATTAAGAGAAAACCCTGGAATTAAGAGAAAAAAAGTTGGTCAAATATTAATATTGCGTACGGCCGTAGGCTATAAATAATTAGAGATCTCTATTTTAACAAAGTATTTATTTAGTAACCTACTTTAAGTCACAAATTTGAAAAAAAAAGTCAAAACCTTGGTCAATAATGACGTTATCACTAGATTTCGGGTGTGAGTACAGCAACGTTTTTAGAATAGTACTGATAATTTCAGAAAATTTCAGGACAATTTTAAGTTTGATAACTGTCACGTTTCAAGCCCGTAACCACCGGTGGGGCCAATGGGGGGTAACCCCCTCCCCCCTCCAATAATTTTCTTAATTTTTTACTTTTTTAGGGGAAAAGGGGGGGACTAATAGAATGAATCGTAATGTAGTAACTAATAAATTAGCACTGGTAAGTGGTTGAGTTATAACCATGGCCTATTCATGTAACAACTAATGAAAGCATCAAGGAAAAACTCGCTGTTTATGTGTTTTGTGCTGTCTAAATATTTTATATCTTCTATGACTTAAGTATGATTTGAGAGATGCCTAAAGAGCAAAACACACCATAACACTCAATTCTTTAGGTCTTAAGATTGACTTCATTCTATAAACGTATAAAAAAATATTTAAATTTCTGAAACATGACTTTCTGAAATGTAGAATAACGTAAGCTAGAATCTGTGACGCCATAATTGCAATATTCACAACTCATTTGGACCAATTATTCAAAAAACAAGGAAAACTAAGCACCGAAAAATTATTAAAAATCTGTTTTTCTGAAGTTTCTTGGGACTTAATTTATAAAAATATTTCTGAATTATTTAAAATAGTTTGTTTTTTCCGTTCTGTTCTGAGCAATGACAAATTTTTTTGCAAATTTACACATTTTAAATATTTCCAAAATCGTTTGATTCAATTTCATTCAAAACTGTTTTCTTTTTTGCATTTGCTTCCGTGGCTTCTCACTTACTCACATGGGTTTGCTCACTTATTCGCACGGTTCAACTTATTTTAATCCATTCCGTATACCTTTCCACTCGTTTTGAATCGTTACAATCCCTTTGCATTCGCTTCCACTCGTTTACTACGCATTTATATTTGTCTACCATTCATTTAATAAACCTTTAACCTTATCAAAGTATGAAAATTAATCAAGTATTATACAGAGTAGGAACTTTACAGTGAAGATGGCCTTGCAAATTCTTTAACATGAATAATGCTAACGTGCCGAATTACCTGTTGCAAAGCGGCTATTTTAGCGGTTCTAGAGAGGGTAAAAGTCGATTTTATTCACCGCCCAACCTTCATAGCCAACTAGTATTATGCCCCTCCCCAATCCGGAAACGCTGATTACGGGCCTGTTACGCTTCCGGAATTATTTGAGTCCATCGACAAAATAGTCAACACCTCCGTCTTGAATAAAGAATATGATATTACCAGCAGAGTTAGCTGCAAATTCAATTGCTATTAAATAATGGAAATATTTATTCAAAAGCAGGGACGGATACAGGATTTTTTTAACCCTGTCCAACTATATTTATATTGTACTGCCTAAAATTTGTTGCCCACCATGGTTGGGCAACGAAGAAAATTTCGCTCTCCAAACTGTCTAAAACGGCTATTTTGGCTATTTTGAACACCAATTTTGCCTCTTGGAAGAAACCAATTTTTTGATTAATAAACAATTTTGTTTAGTACTTCAAGTCACTACTTCCAGTTTTAATATTCAAACTTGCACTCCCATATTGCAAAAGTTTCAAATTTAGAACATGTCAAATATTATAAACAAAACTTATATGCTGGAGTTTCTGTCAAACTTGGCTATAATTATTAAAATATTTAAGTATGAAGAGAAGCATACTTACCTGGTTCCCTTTTTTCTCAACTATTGACTAAATTATTTCTCTCTACATCAGTTGCAATCTAAAAGTAAGAAAAAACTTCACCATTTGCTGACTTTTGATATGATTGCTGTTTCAAACTCATCTGCATGTAATAGCAATGTCAAAGAAAGAAAACACTAATATCTCAAACATGAACGGCACTTTACTAAGGAAATGTGGATAAAAATCACGGAATGTGCTATAAAATACTTTAACACTTTTCTGTGAACTCAAGAAACAGCTTAAATATACTTGTCAAAGAAAAAACTGCTGGAGCTTAGATTAAATGAAATTCAAAATGCATCTTTTTTCAATCCCAAGCTGACAAAACTACTTTTGATACTTCATGTATTTCATATAAGCTATTATCATGAAACTTGTTATACATACTACAGATAGTCAACAATATGGATAAACAGTTATCTTAAAAATCTCGTCACACACAACTTGAATTTTTTTCTGAATAACGGATGGCTATTTGATTCACCTTTACTGTTGAGAAAATGTAAGTATGGTGTTGTCTTATTGCAACAAAGTAAAAAAATAGTGGGAATAGGATGAAAACCGAAGGCAGCCAGGTAAACATTCCCAAAAGAAACAGTGGGGATGAGAAAAGATTTTCTATTTAATATTTGATAAATAAAAAAAATGATATAGCAGCAAAAAATTTTTATTGATTTGAATATTACATACTCTATATTTGTTTACTCAAAGTAAGGAACTTAAAATCTTTCAAAGTGCCAATGTCAAG
>JANSTP010099451.1:0-13270 GCA_025330745.1 Cladonema radiatum | reverse complement strand
ACCGTTTTTTCAAATTGAAAATAAATAAACTTTAGTCGTTTTTACATAATATTTTTTATTTTTTCCTGCTTTCTTTCTAATCATCTATATATCCTTTTTTTGTTTAGTCCGCTGTCTATCCTTTGTTTAATTCATTCAATTGGTGTTCTAGCTTAAATTTTCGAACGTGCACCCTAACAATTCTTAATGGTAGTGTAGTAAAAAGGGTTACTTATCGTCAGTAACTAAAAATATGGTAAGATTTTTCACTTAAATTTCCCTTTACTCAGCTGGAGATAGTTTGTGCCTTTTCGTTTTTCTTTTTTATCATAAAGTAAAGTGAAGCAATGTGTTATTAAATTGAGTTTGTTGATTTCTTTATCTTATAAAATCTGAAGATTGGAAACTATAGTGAAAATTGAGTTCTTTTTGATGTTAATTTATTTTAGTCAACTGTTATGAAACTAAAAACAAAAAAAACCTGTGTTTTCATTGCATTTACTGGAAGAAAAACAGTTGCATCAGGTTAGTTTGGTATATAGAATGTTTTAGTTGTTGCCCTGTTCTGGAAATGAAGATTCACCCTCTCTTATCAGAGTGTGAATCTTGTATTTATATATTCAACCACGGAAATTTATTGGTTTCAAAATAGTTGAAATTTTATTCTAGCGAACACGCCAGAACTCCAAGCTTTAGTTGGTGACAAATCGGTCTAGGAAAAATTTTTATCCTCCTGTGCCACATCAGTGACACAAAGTGATGATATAGAAGTCCATGAGATTCAGGAGAGCGATTCAAATCAAAGTAGATTTTGTGTTACTTTCAGAATTTATTCTCTCTCAATGGCCCGAATAAAGCATTTGCATACTTTTTCGCAGATATTAGAGTATGTTGGGATAAAGATGACGATGAAATAGACTTTCCAGAAGATTGTTTTTCATTGAATGTGCCAATGAAACGTACCTTGGTTTCAAAAATAGGTTCTTGGTGGACAGCATCTTTCTATTCTTTAGCTAATGTTGTGCTGGTAATGACTTATTTTCTAATTTTGATTTGTTTATTTTTTTGTTTGTTTAAGAAAAAAACTAAAAACGTTTTGTGGGAATCAGGCGATCCTCTTGTTTAGTGGCCTCTGCATACTGCCTACCAATCACCGTTACTAGAAAAATTGAGCTACTGTCATAGATTTAGAAAGAATATTGAAATGCTTTTTCCTGTACCATGGAGATCAATATATTGAAAGTTAAATAGACAATAATTTTCATATTTTAATCGTTGTTTGCAGTCAAAGTTGCCTTATTCCGCTGGTTGATAAATTTATATTCTGATATTTTTATACTTTAGGGTTATTTGGAGAGAAATCCACTTGATATAAGTAATAAAAACGCAGAAGAAATCGAGAAAAGATCTGCGGAACAGTTAATGAAATAAAGCCATTTCTGAATTTGTTACATGTCATGACACACTTCCATTGTATTACCAACTTGATATCAGGTATACAAATTTTATAAGTGTACATTTTTGCACACAAAAAAACCTGCACTTAACATGTGCACTGCCTTCTTATGAAAGTGACTGTAAATTGCAAAACCTGGTGTGGGGAATAGTAGTACCGTATTTTCTCGAATAGAAGCCGCGGCTTCTATTTAATTTTTTTTCCAAGTGTGGCTACTATTCGAGGGCGGCTTCTATTTGAGGGTGGCTTCTATTTACCAATATGGTAGATATATGTGTTTCCTTTATCTTATATCCTATATTATATTACTTATATCAGTTGCCTTTACCTATATCTGTCAGTAATTCATACCAGATGACATTCTAAAAATGAAAGTTCTGATATCTTATTTACTAATATCGAAAATTCAGTCTATATTCTATAGTGGCTTGCTTCACTTAGCTGTTCTTTATCTGTGATGTGGCTTATATTTGAGGGCGGCTTATATTTGCTATTTTTCATCTAAAAGGCGGCTTATATATGAGGGCGGCTTCTATTCGACAAAATACGGTATATGCCTTATTTTCCCAATTAACTTCATTTGGACTAAGTTGGCTGACTGTTATTTATTACCATTGATTGTAAATTCTTTGGTAGCCTTTCTTTGGACAAACCTTTGATCGCAAAAAACCACTGGACAGCCACGTGGTCACACAACTGCTGGCTTCAAAGAGTAAAAGTACGTATGATTTCATATACATCCAACAATCCGTAACTTTCTTTTAAACTAAGGATAATATAAAATTTGTCTTAATAGAAATTGGAGGGCAAGGAATGCAAGAAATGCTATTCCTAATTTACAGGATTTGTTCTTACTTTTCTAGTAAAATCCATCATGTTCCTGTATCGTCTTCTCGGAAACTGGCTCTTCTAGTGCAATGTTTTGCAGAAGCAATATCGGTTTGTTTGATTAACACTATTATAAGACTATTAGAAGACTATTATCATGAACCTGGCCTTCTTATACAACTTCGCTCATGTATATGTTGTAGCTCAAATAGTAAATGGTCACTTTTATTTTAATTTTTAATTTTATGGCATTTTCTTTTATTTTTCCCCCATTTTTGAAAGGAGTTATGTTTTGGGAATTATTTTTCCTGAAGTTGAATTGTCCCTTGAAGGCTCTTGAATGAGGTTTTTTCGTAATAACTTATAATTCTATACAGAGGGACATCTGGTGTGTAAATAGTGAGGAAAATTATGTAATACTATTCCTATTTAGTTACAGGATGGATGGTTGACATTTTCTTCTGAAGATCTTAGAGGAATTATAGATATTTCGAACTTTGTAATTTCTTCGGTTAGAAAATCTATATGCGACAGTTTTAGCAATGATAATTCAGGTTTGTGATTTCAAAACCTTTATGCAGTCACCAAGGCATGAAGATGCTTATCTTGCTTATATGAATTGCAATAAGAAAATTGCTATATATTTCTTTATACCCTGTCACACTGTGTTTGAGACGCGCTTTGTTTGTTTTGGGCAACAAAAATCTTGGAACTAAACGTACATGTGGATCGAGTAAGTCAAAGGAACATGGAGATACTATTTCTTAATGCCCGGTTTCCAACGCACGCACATATCATCTCTTGTATGGTTGGTTTGGTGGTCAGTTGGAAAAGAAAATCAATCCTTGATTTCTACAAATATATGTCTTATACCCGATTGGACCAGGAGGCGGAGGTAAACTTAACCCTATTCAGGCCAGGCTTTTGAAGGGCTCACCAAAGTCGGGGAGCAATTTTCACCCCCGCCCCCTAAGAATTCAAGAACTATTTTACATGCCAAATTGGATGGAAGAATGTCATCATATTAGGTATTTGGTACCATAGCCAATATAGATGATGTCATCACTTCCCTGATGACGTCATCATACTTGTTAGGTGTCTTGTGATTAGTGATAATTTTGGTTCTAACTGTCAATATAAGGTGAAATTTTGCAGATTTACATCATTTTAGTTACTCTTTCCGATAAAAGGATCAAAATTTGAAAAAAAAATTTTTCACAAATTTTTTCGATTTTGGGACCCTGATTGGGTCTTGAGACCAAGCCCCTGAAAACATTTTTAATTTATGCCAATCTGGTCACAATGTTTTAAAAACCCATAAAGTTTCATGTA
Organism: Cladonema radiatum; assembly: GCA_025330745.1. Classification (NCBI taxonomy): domain Eukaryota; kingdom Metazoa; phylum Cnidaria; class Hydrozoa; order Anthoathecata; family Cladonematidae; genus Cladonema; species Cladonema radiatum. The sequence goes on along the minus strand of JANSTP010099451.1, from coordinate 9,675 downwards.
AAAGTATTTGTCGTTTAAGAGTTATTTTAGGAAAATTGCAAGGGGAGGGGGGTGAAAAATGACCCCCTCCCCCCCGAGGCCTGAATAGGGTTATTTTTGGTCTCTTTTCCAGAAAAAAATTAGATTTTCAGGAACAATTATATTTAACACTTGAAATATATGAAAAGTGTTCCAAAGTAAAGATGTTTTGTGAAAAGACCATTGAAAAGACTTTTGTTATACCACAAAACCAGCCTTTCAAAATTTAGGCAACTGTCAGTAAATTTAGGGCACGTTTGCAGAATATTAGCGAGGTATTTTGTATTGATGATTTCGCCATATTAAAAATAGCTAATATAGCTTAAATAGAGATTTACTACCAAATTGCAAAGTTTAGTAACAATTACCTATGTAGATCTTGAGCTTTTAGGGATATTTGAGACCAAAAATGCCTGGTACAAATTTTGGCAAATACAAAAATCAATGTCTATATTTGCCTAACATATAATTTTTTTTTTCAAATCTTTAAAAGTTAAATTTAGAGGTTCTAAAAACCTAGAACAGATGAAAATGATCAAAATGAATCAGCCTCTAGTAAAATCCAAAAACTGGGACTTTTTGGGCCATATGTTTACAGACAAATGTTTACAGACAAATAATGTTGGGATAATGAAAAATTGCAAAAATGTTGGCTATTATACTCTCATATCTATTGCAAAGATATAAAAATGTAAAAGACATACGTTTATATGGGTTTATTGCTCTATTTTTCCATAAGCTTTTCTCAAAAACAGGCCTTCTATTTTTTGGCATTCTGAACCAACATATCTTACCGTGTATTATAGTAGGCCATGTGAGCAGAAATATCCAATTTTTTTTTAGAGTTTTCTTGTCGAATCTGCAAATTCATTGCATATAATGTTTGAGGGGGCACTGGAGCTGGTGGCTCTATTAATTGTGCCTTTTGTTGTATGTTGTACCACAAAGAATGCATTGATGTGTATGTTTAAGGATCTTGTGGATGCCATTATATCCATGCTATTGGAAGCGAGTTCGTCTTAATCTTTTGGCTTATGTCTTATCTCCTTTTACTGTATGTGATTTACCCAAAAATCTGTCCCTAGAATGTTGTGCTTATTAGAGGAAGCAGAAAAATGTCTTCTTTTTGTATCTAAACAATCGCAAATTTTGGTGGTAATTTCTAATTTTTCAATGGTTTCTTTTTCTTAACTTGACCGTTACATGCTGGGATTCTTGATTACAGTTCTGATTTGGCTAGTGATATCAATTGTTAATAGCAGTAGTGGTTTTACCTTTACAATTTCAATGAAGGAATTTGTCATTTGAAGATATTTCTAGAGCAGTTGCCAAAATTCTTTGATATCTGATACAAAGTTTATGTACGACTGTTTTTTGTTCTTTTTATAAATACGCTAATGAAATAGTTGCTTTGACCTTCAACTCCTTTTAAAGAGTTAAATATATTCTCAATTGGACGAGTGATTCCAAGGAAGATCTTCTCAAGTGAATGAAGCATTTAAGAAAGTTTTTTCCGTTTCATGTGTAAGTTTCGACTTAATGTGGCTTTTTAGCTAAGAGTCTAAGATCCGCCCTACGAACTATATAAGAAATTTTTGCAGAGGAATTCGACTTTTCACCAACATCACTCATTTATCAATCAGCGTTTGTCACCAATTTAAGGCTGTTTTCCATTTGCGTAAAATCTGAGCAGGCCGAATTTTTCCGCTATAATTCAGAAAACTGATAAATGTTGAAGTAATTTGAACTGATTTTTGTCCACTTAAATGTTTCTTCCAAAAATTAAACGAATGGAAGACAACCTTAAAGAAGAAGGACCGTAAATATTAAAATGCAATCATTGGTTGCTTCTATCACGAAGTACAATACTCCAATTAGTTGAGTTTTTCGAACAAAAAAGACTGTGAGAGAGGAAAACATAGGTAGTTAGCTAGCTACATACCTCTGTTAGTTTATCTTGTTATTAGTTTGTCTTCTCTAGCTCAATTCGCTGTTTGCTTCTGTCATAGCTAGTAATATCCAAGTAGTGTAAGTAACTGCGATGAGCATGTTCCAAAAATAAGCAGCTGATTTTATTGTGTGATATTAGCTACCTATTCCTTACTCTTGTTCGTTCTTCAGTTGTTGTGCATAGTTGTGTAGTTTCTCCCATGGTTTCACGACTGTTCTCGCATATACTTCTCTATCGACAGCCCGTCATATTAGCCCACACATTAAACTCGCCTATAAATTGGCATAGTTCTTAGTATGGTTTTCGTGGGAATCTGATTCCATTCCTTCTTGATCAAGCAGATCAGGATAGATGATCAATCAAATAAATCAAGAAATCAAGTAGAGTAGCTGGGAAAGAAATTGATTAACAAATCTTAGAAGATACTGGTGAAAGGATTCTGAGACAAGGAGTAATCGAACAATCAACTGAAGAAACAAACATCATCGAAGAAAAGTCAAGTACAGAGATAAATTCTGAACAACGCATAGATGATAAAGCAGTAAACACGTCAATCACAGATGAAATTTCATAATTACTAATTAGCTTTTCAATTGAAGATAAGATGGACAACAAGAAGATAGAAGGATTGCTATGCAAGCAAGCGTCAATTTAAGATGACATTGTGAATTTGATAGATGAAAATCCATCTGAAGAACAGTCAATAGAGGAAATTGAGCAAACAACAAGCAAAATAGAAGGGCTGAGATCTAGCTACAGATCAGTTCACAAAGAGCTACAAGACTCATAAAAGAGTTCAATAGAACGTTTGAAGATATTAGTCTCAAAGGGCTCCTGAAAAGGAAGCCGAAGCTAGAATTCAACATCAAAAGAGCTGACATAATTGCAACACTTGTGAGAGATGTGCTGCAATCTGAAGCAAAAGCAGACGAGCTTGAGGAGATTACAAAAACATAGAAGCAACTATGTTCCTACAAAGAAGCATTCATAACAGAATTGTGGGAAGGCATAGAGAAACAGGATGTATTGAAGGACAAGCATTTCTCTACTACATCACTGAACATCAAGCTTCCAACATTCACAGGCTATGACTCAACTACTGATGTCTACACGTTCCCGACAGACTTTGAAAAAATTCATCAAAGATCAACACCTTAAGACATGATGCAAGAGCTCCTCAACAATACCTACCTGTCTGGTCCTGAACTCGCATTAATAAAGTATTTTGAAGATGTAAAAGAAATATGGACAAGACTCTACACAAGCTGAAGGGTCCAGGGAAGTCGATAGAAAGTATCAGCAAAATCATCAGTGGGATAAAAGATCTCATAACAGTAGCCAAGAAGCACGAAATTGAAGCAAAATTGTATCATAGTGATGCACTAGATCAAATATATAAGCTACTTGGAGTTACAAGGTTGACAACGTGTTTTACAGATATCAATGACAAAAGTCCCAAAGAAGAACAACAGTGGCAGCATTTAATTCAATGTCTCGAGAAAGAAAGGAAGATCCAACAGTAGAAACTCAAGATTTCCAACACAGACGGAAAGGAATTTGATAGAAAAAATTTGATAGCAAAGAAAAGCATACACATGCATAATCATACTCTTGGCTAAAACACTGAACCAAAGGATCTTACAAGCCATCTATGCGGAGCATCAGACCATCCATCAATACGAGGTCCAAATGGGACAAGACTCATACAATACTTTCCATGTAAAAAATTTGCAGAGTTGACACCAAGCAAAAGATTCCCGTTGCTTCGGTCAAAAGGATTTTGCTGTCAATGTTTATACCCTAGAACTCTTCAACGGCAAGCTTAAAGAAGGAAAATGCCAACATGATTTTGTTTGTCAAAACAACAGCCACAGCAGATATACAACAAAGAAACACGTTTTGGTTTGCCAAAAGCACTCTACATATGACGAGAAGAAAAAGCTGCTGGACAACTATAAACAAAGATGCATTTTGAGAAATGAAAACAACCTACCAGAATATTCAAAAGATGTCATAGTTTACATATTGCAATACATACAAAAATGATATGAATATTTCAGCAAACTGCAATCAACAGAATAAGCTAGAAAGTGAAGAGTAAATCATCACAGACAAAGGTGTATACATCATTGAAACTTTTTGCATCGATGGATCAAACTGCAATTATTTTTTGACACTGGCTGCAGCAACATGGTTGAACGATATGATGCTATAAACAACATGGTGCTCGAGTAAGACAAGAATATGAGGGTCCTAAAAAACAGGTGGTGTAGCACAAGCGTCTAATGCAAGCAATCATGGAATCTACCAAGCTAAGTTACCATTGAGTAACAAAAAGATGCATTGTTGACTGGAGTCTGTCTCAGCAACAAAAATGGCAATTTTCCACAATATCAGCTTCTAGGTGAAGTAGAAAGTGACATCAGAAAACAGTATGCAAGAATGGAGAAAATTTTTAGAATTGCCCGACTTATCAAGATTTGTTGATTGCGGAGAGACAGATATTATGATTTGTGAAAAATAATTATGTTACCATCAAAGACCAATTTTTCAAATGCCAAGTTGATTGACAATTTGCAAGTCATATTTTTGCAATAAATATGGAAGTGATGGAATCATAGGAGGTTCACATCCAACATTCAACACAATTGATGAAATTTACAACTGTAACAAGCTGCAGACTTTTTTATCAAATCAACTTCAATTTGCAAAAATTGGTGAAATAGTAAACCTTGATAAAGTATTCATTTCTTCCAAAGCTTTAGAAGATGTTCTTGATTCATTGAATGAAGAAAATGCAGACTTTGACGAAGTATATTGCAATCCAAAAGAAAATTCAAGAAAGCTAAATCAGCTGGAAGCGAGATATCCTACAGATGTGTGAAATTCAGAGATCTAAAGTGTAAAGATCATGAATCAACTGTAGCAAGAAGCATCATGGAACACGAACTGATCAATTCATTTGTATCAGTTGACATCAAATGCAGAATTACAAAAGCAAAACTTCCACTTCTTATTAATGAATTTCATGGCTTTTTTTAATTAAAAGAAGAAATTGTTTTCAATTTAGATGGCAGATGGCAAAAAATTATCATGGATTGAATTTGATCAGGACAATAGGACAAGTTTTTCATGTTTGATATGTAAAAAATATCCACAACTAGCGAATCAAGAAAACGTGTTACTTAAAGGTTGTAAATCATGGCACGCTAACGATCCAGCTCGTCATCAAAATGATTTTAAACACAAAGTATATAAACAAAATATCTTACTTTGTACAAAATTATACGTATTAAATTTATGCAAAGCAAGAAAAAAGTATTAAAATGCATGTACTATGTATTGTGTTTCAAGGTTGCGTGGAAAAATATAGGCCCGAAAAATTTGGGAAGACATCAGTTATTGTTGAAGCCAATCAAACAGCCGTCCTTAGTGTTCGAAGTAAGCAGAAAATAGAAATCGAGAAATTGATACAAACGGCTTTCTTTGTTGCAAAATATGGTTTGTCTTTTCGATCATACAAAAAAATTTGTCAATTGCAAGTCTTAAATGATGTTGATCTAGGTGAAAACTATATGAATACAGTATACTGTCGAAAACGTGCTTAGAAGAAAAAGGTATATAAACTGAAAAAGGTATATAAAGGTTTGTGATTGGTTGTAAAGATACTCTTCCATTTTGCTAATCCCAATTTAGATTTTTTTTAGGGATTGTTGAAGAAGAAGTGATCTATATACGCTACGTAAAAGCAGGCTTACCTGTAACAAAATTTGTTGTATAGAAATTCCACACAGTGTAAATTCTGGAGGCTTATGTTATGCTATAAAGAAATGTTTTTTATCGTTATGTGCTGAAAATAATGACCAATTGTTTCAAAAACTAATTAACGTTAATTTTGACGGAGCGTCAGTTATGCCTGGCGCTAAATCTGGTGTTCAGAAAAAATTGAAAGACGAAAACCCTGGAATTATTTACACTCATTGTGCTGCTCATCAACTTGAATTGGCTGTTCTTGATGCTATTTAAAAAGCTGACAGTGGGTGTTTACCGAGGTTTGATGCAACAATAAATTCCCTCTTTCGATTTTACTACTTTTCGGCAGCTAGATCGAAATAATTAAAAGAAATTTCTGATTATCTTCAGGAAGATTTTAAGCAGCTACGTTTATTAAAGAATATTCGTTGGGTTTGCAGCCGATCGCATGCGCTATCTATTTTGGAAACCAACTATAAGCCACTTGTGTATGATCTAGAAAGTAAATCATATGGTTCAGATGAGACAGCAAAAAAGGCATCAAAGTTTATCAAAGATCCGAAATTCTTGTTCTATCCTCACTTTTTTGAAGATATTGTTACAATTTTATCAGCATTATCTTTAGAGTTTAAACAAGATTCTCTACTCGTTTGTCGAATACCAAAGCTAGTGGAAGATGCATGTTCAAAGCTACAGAGCTTATCAGTCGTAAACGGCCGTCATGTGGAACAACTCTTGGAAGAAATCAGCCTCGATGACAACAACGAGTTTGTTTATAAAGACACTGTCTTGGAGAAAATAATCTTAGGGGTAATAGTACTGCTATCGAGACCAACACAGTCCAAAGCTTACAAAATTATTGTCATACTATTTTTGTAAAAATTATCGATGCAACATGCATGTACTTGGAACGACGTTTTTATGATTTTACTAACGAAACATTGAGTAGTATTACGAAGTTTTTTGATTTCAAGCAATGGCCTAAAACCTTTTGAAAATGACAAAAAATGGGGATTGGACACATTAGAAGTTCTAACTGACTTTCATTATAACATAAAACATATAACACTTGAAGGAAAAAAACAAGATTTACGGCAGTGGCCTCATTTTCGAAACCAAGTTTAACGCCAACGAACCGAGAGTATCCAGAGCATTTACACCGAACTAGTAAAAGAAAATAATCAAGATATAAATGCGATGTTCATTCTGGTTGATACTATGCTGACATTCAGCGGCATCAGAGCAGCATGTGAGCAGGGATTTTCAGCTATGAATAAACAAAAATTAAAGAATAGAACAAATCCAACACCCAAATCTTGATGACATATTACGCATAGGCGTTGACGGTCCACGCATCAATAGTTTTGATCCATCGCCCGTTTTTACAACTTGGTACGAAGATACACCTGGATTTCGCCATGTGGATGGTCATTCAAAGAAAACTAAAAAACCATGATGAACAGTCTTGCGCACCTAACACTTAGATACATCTTCGCTTACAAGAACTTCGGGAGCTATGAGAAAAATTTTAGCACAATTTGTTGGCGTAATAATATTTTGATTTATATTCTTGTCGACGGGAAATTCTTAGATTTTATTGGTCACCATTATATCAATCTAATTTGAAACAAACTGTCATGTTTTGTTCCGAAACTTTAGTTCAGTAGAGAAATATTTTGTTCCAAAGTTTTAATTTTAATTTCATTCTATTGTGAATTTTCAATCTCTCCCATTTCCTTTTTGCATGAAACTTATCATTGTCACAGAAACATTTCATACAGCTTCCTACGAAAATTTATATAAAAAACTTAAATCTTTTTTTTTTCAAAACTAACTGTGAGAATGCTTTCTCGCAGCCTTATAAGAATTACTTGCGTGGAAAAAAGATTTTGATTGATTCTATGCGTCAGGTGTTCAAGTGACTTCTTCTATGCACAATGTGTTCAAGTGATTTTATGGAAGCGAAAAAGTAACACGATTATTTCATTATTATTTGATTCAGGATTTGTTGATAATAGAAAAGTGCCATGATGCTATAACTTATTAGTAATTTCTATTAATAGCGTACAATACAATTCAATTTCATGTATGCTAGCGTACAAGAAAAATATTTTCAATGTACGTTAACGTACATGCGCGGAAAACGATTTCTCACCGCCTGTCTTTAAGTAATTTCAGACATTCCATTTTTTTCCGGATTCGGACTGAAAAAAGACTTACAGAAGGGTGTCAGCAGAATATTCCTAGACAACTTTTAGGATTTCATAGGCTTTTAGGAGGTTCCTGGCATTTCATTTTTCTTTTTTGATTTATCAACAACTAAATATCAAAATGGAGGAAGCCAATTTTGTTAGGTGGCGCTTATGCTTAGCTGTGCTTTTGCGCAATTGGCATTGCATATCTTTACTTCAGGAAATGATTGTTTGCACATATGAGAGCATAGTTACGCTAGGACTTAAGTCGGTATTGGTTTTCACACGTGATCACCTTAGAAATTAGGCTTTTGCGCTGAAAGCATTTCATCCCTGTCACCTTAGAGCGGCTAACCAGCTTACAATATATGGGATGTAAATTCTGAATAAGGATGTCAACCAATTCTAATAGTTAAATATCGGTCGGTATTTTCAGATTTCATATGGTACTTCCCTCTGATCCCATATGATACTTTCCTTTTCCCGTTTCAAACCGCATAATTGATGATTGTTTTTTATTAGGTCGGTTTTGCATTTTTCCTTCCAATTCAATTACAAGCCAATAGCTTTTGCATGCTTGTATTATTTCCTTCTTTTATATTTCTTTATAATCGGAACTTAGCACAAACAATCTATCCACGAATTTGATTCATCAAACACCATCGAAGAAAAGAAAAACAGGTACTCTGTTGAAATACCTACTTTCCTTTGTTTATTTTTTCATAAGAAATAAAGTATTGCTTGTAGTAACATAATCAGCGCGACAATAAGCATGAAAATTACTGTGCGCTCTTGCGTTTTTAATCTTACGCTAATACCTAATTGATATCGATTCAAGTGTGTTCAATGCAAAATTGTCATTCTAAAGTAAATTAATTACGTTCTTTTGTAGAGTTCGCTCCATACAGACTTTGCAGTCGACTATAAGAGAAGTCATAATGACAGTTGTGATTCGATAGAGCTAATTTGAAGAAAGAATATTTTTAATAATTTTATTTTCTAGACTCCAGATTAATTAATGGTTTTGGTGAGAAAAACGAAGTTATTGGTTTTTTTTCCAGTTATTATGCACCTTTTTTTGCCTTTGCATTAATGCCCTTTTTGCAGTTGAGTTGCACTGTTGACAGAAGCAGTCCTTCAGTCTCATTACCAACTATTTTGCCCCGGCATTTTGAAGTAATAGAGAGTGGAAATGCGATGCATATATAGATTGGAAAAAGAGACAGTAATGTTTTGTTCTTTCTGTTAACCTGGTTCCACATTACATTAGGGTTTTCTCTTAGAAAAAGAAGATGTGTCTTACAACATATCTAATGTGGAGGCAATTAGTCAAAGACACAAAAAGTCAATATTTAAGTGGGAAATCAATACAAGTGTTATAATCAGAGGTGATTATCGGTTTTCCACATTGATCAAACTACTTGGAATTATACAAAAAAAAAAATTTACCTTGCTGTGAGTTTCTATTAAAAGATTATAGGTTGTAATATGCTTTCATTTTTAAAATTCTTAATAAAATCGGCCTTTTTTCATGAAAACTCTCAAGATACTGTTAAATTTTAGCCTAATAAGCTGTTCCAAATCAACTTATAGATTTTCAAAACAGTCATATGCCATGTATACTTGAAAAAACCTGAGACTATGATAGTGATTGCGATGCCAAGCCATACCCAAATTTTCTTGGTCCTTTATTCTGCATCAAATTCAGCCAAAAAAACTGTGTTTCTGATAAACGTCATGTTACAATCTTTTTTTTCGGGG
>JANSTP010099340.1:0-13271 GCA_025330745.1 Cladonema radiatum | reverse complement strand
TAAAATAATTTACGTTCTCTACATAAATTATGAAAATGTTATTTTTCATCATTCTACCTCTGATGATCGTTGAGTAAGCATCGCTTTGCTCAGCGTGAAACACTGTGTAAGGTTTTAATCTATATTAAAAAATTTACCAATATATACTGTAACTTATAGGTAGTTTCATTAAAGTATAAGGAAAAAATTTTAAAAAAATGGTGCCTATTCTGTATCTGTTCCTTTTTGTCTATTCTTTTTTTTTCTCTTCAAATTAATAAGTTACGATTAAAGAATTAGATTTATCACTTGCAATGATATGGTATTGAGACTAAGAATACTTAGACAGATGCATAAAAAAACATCAAAATGCCCCTAATATGGTTAGAACATTATTTTCTGAGGCTCTTGGGTTAGTGCTTTATTGACGAGGGTGCTTAAATGAGGTTGGGGACGGTGGTACTTATATAAAAAAATAAAATCAGAAGCCATTGATGAGATCAAAAATAAGGCTTTGTTATCGAAAGACTCTCTTTTTTCTTCTTTTTTTAAAAAAATCTATAATGTTGATGAAAATTAAAACAAACTTGGCTGTATATTCAAGCTTTGCTGCTCATTTTTGTACCTACCATAAACATTTTGTCCAAAATACTAGTATGAGTGCATATTTCATATGCATAGGCAATTAATATTACGTTACTTTGCGATGATAATTTACGAATCAAACTCAGCCCCCAACCAAATAAACTTCCTTCTTCTGTAAAAAATTATTTCACTATCAGCGCCCTCAAATATACCATAGTGTCCAGCACCTCCCTGACCTTCCCCCTGAAAAAACGTGTCCCCTTTCTTAGTCAAGTCCCCTCTAAAGTCTCCTCTTTGACTAATTAACTTATTAACTAAGTAACCCCCTCCTAAAAAAACTGCCCAACATCCTTAAAGAAAGACAAGTAACATTTTGCCCACATATTCAACAATTTATGGAATTGTCGACCCATGCAAAATATTTGAGGCTCTAGGGTGGGTGTTGATTCGGGTGGGGCACTTACTGAAAAAAAAAAGATTTGAAATCAATTTGAAAAGATTAAAATTAATGTCATGGCTCTTAATGGAAGTACTTTTATATTTTATATTTTTTATTTCTATTAATAAATGAACCTAAAAATAATACTCAAAAGTCAGCAAAAAAGAACTCAATCTGTTCTTAAAGGTACATAAGCACCCTCAGAAAAATAATTTGGTCAAATTTTGAAACTGCATAATTTTTAGCTCAATCGCTAGATAATCATGAGTTTTTTTATGAGTGAAAATTTGAAAAAAATTCTGTGTGTAGTTTTTGAGTTAACAAGCCCCTATATTTTTGCATTTTCTGCTACAATTTTGTTAAGATCAGGCGTTTGTTTTTCTCTTCATCTTATCTTAGTTTTTGGATGGTTTCTGTATAATAAAAAACATCTGTAAAATCAATAGACATTTTTTAGTGATATTACACCCAATGTTGAATGCAGTCATATCATTCTCAATAAGATGCCGTGTCCCAAGCAGAAACCATCCCCCAAAATAAATTATTTTCAGATCATCGAAACATATGTGTACGTTTGTGTGTGATAATAAAAAAAGTAAAAGAATAACGATTTTCAATATGGCGGCCATTAAAAACAACAAACTTCCCAGATTTCAAATGCTGATATCTTAAAAATGACACATACAATTTCAATAAAAATTACAGAGGTGGAATTACTCCTTATTATCAAACGACTGAGCTAGAAATTATTCTTTTTTATTATTTGGCCAAATTATTTTTCTGAGAGTGCTTTAGTACCTTTAATTGGCAAATTTCCTTGCCTCTCGTTAATGTTTTCGTCTAAGTGTCCAATAAGTGACTATGTCCGAAGTTTTAAGGTTGTTTGGTTACTTGAGGCATGGACGCTTATTTGAAGAATAATTGAAAAATTATTTAATACTTTTCGCTGCACGGTAGTATGTGAGGACGAATATAATGCCTTGAACCTGTTTCCTCGACCACATGACAATGCTTCTACAAAACGTAAATGTATGCTGATCTGAGGTGGATTAACACTCAATTTCTCTCTCTATCAAATATCATTGTAAGTTTGAATGTTAAAAATTACTTTAAGAATTTTTGGGTCGACGTCGGCTTTCCTTTCCTGAGCTCCCAGTTTGCTTTCATGCGACTATGCAAAAAAAAAACAACTTCTGTTTGCAAGTGACACTTGTACGCTGTATGCGCTGAAAAAAAGAAATTTTATTGATAGTATGTATACAGGTTATAGGTTTTTCTACCTACTTCACCTTGCCGTTTGATGCATGTTTCCTCCAATTTCATTAGTACTAGGAATATTTAAGTAAGATATTTTTGAATTGACGTGTGAAATTTGTGCAGTATTCCTTACGATATTGGGTGTCAAGACTGGGAGTGATTGTGTTTGTTACATCCTTTAACACAGCTTTTTTAATTAAACCATATTAGACTAGGCCCTGAGTAAGGTCAGGTACCACCTAGAACTAGATAAATTTCTGCCAGTGGCATATTGTTGCCCATCTATTGAAGTTACAAAAAAGTGATAGAGGACGAGTTCTAAGTGGAGTGTGGGCTCTGGAGAGCATTCAACCCAATCTTGGTTGCATCAGAACAGAGACTTTAAACGGGTTTACTGTTAAAAATACTACATGACGTTTATGTCACTTATTCTCGACCAATATCAATGAAACTTACTCCAAAGGAAAAGTACCAAGCAAAGTTTGAAAAAGTAGGAAATTGACCCCTTGTGTCACATGACTAGGTGATGACTACATCACAACCGCCGAAAAATGGCGTTTGTTGATGGCATTTTGGGGTAACAAATATTTTTCATTTTTTGCACATAACGACCAGAACATTACATAGTTCACCAGAAAATATTACATAGTTACATTTTGCACTTCCTTTTGCCCACAAAAAGGGCGTGAAAAAAGCCAAAAGCTACTATATTCCTCTTACATACATTTGCAGGGGCAAAGTGTTTTACAATTTGGAATGATACTTTGAAAGAGTAAAGATAAAATATATTATGTAAAAATGTAATATGATGTAGTAAAACTATCAAAATCTAGTTTGTAGTAAGTACAGTAAACAGGAGGAATCTTGTTGTAAGTTTTTTTCATGATCAGATATTGCAGAGCGGCAATAATTTTTAGACCCTTTATTAAAAGTGTCAGAAAAAGTTTTTGTAGATGTTATTTTATCTTCCCATTTGACGAAGATTTTGGCATTTCATGCCATCATTTTGAGATGAAATCAGCAATTTAAAACCAACTGTACATTTACTTTACAACATGAAAAGTGTAAAGATCTAGGGCAAGAACAGAAATGTAAATCTTCTGGTTTGGCATACAAAAAAGCCCTAAAACAAGTTAGTAAATAATTTTTTTTATATCTCTGAAGATTTATTTTAGCATGTAATCCAATATATTTTAATCTACTTTTAAACTTATTGTTAAGATTCATTCCTTTGCCTTAACATTTTATTTTCCTTCGATTTAGGTTTTTGTCATTTATGTTCCCCCACACCTGCACCTTTGTTTTTGTTTTTAAGCAAATAAACATATATAAACAATAGTTATCATTATTCCCTGTTTAGGTTGTACCCAACAATGAACCGATTGTAATGGGTTTCAGGAGGAAGTCAGAAACCGAAAAAGAGGGACTGTGCAAATTTTTTTAAATTGCTTACTTAAATGCGCTCAAACCATACATTGATTTTGTTAATTGGATTGAGTGGGCTGAGATTAATGGCGTTGATTTCAAAGTGCCTTACAAAAACAGAACAATATGTACCGACTTTATTAATTATATTACTAGTGATTGTAAATTTGTGGCTACAAGTTTATAAATTTTATTAACTATAACACTTTTTTTTGAAAAGCTTACCAGTAACATTGACAGAGTTAATTTTATAAGCGTGTTTTATGATGGGAGTACTGACTCCACAATCATTGAAATGGAATGTGTGTATATATCTGTTGATCCAGACAGTTTTCGTCCAACTATTACATTTCTTTCGCTTCAAAATTTTGCAAGTCTAGATGCTGACGGAATAAAGGCAAGCGATTCTTAATGCTTCAGCAAACAGGGACAGACATTAACAACGAAAATCGCGTTTCTTGCTAGTGACGGGGTTAGTGTTAACAGTAGGATGGAAAGTGGACTCTAAGCAAACTTTCGGAACGTTAGGATGGATTGGCTGGTTTTCGTATGGTGTTTATTGCATCGTCTAGAGCTCGCACTGAAAGACAGTCTCAATGATATTTTTGAACCTGTCAAAATAAGTTTAATATATCTCATTTATTTATATCATAATTCTTCGAAAAAACTCAGAGAATTACGAAAATTGCACAATGTTCTCAACAAGCTCTACACTTTTGAAGACAACAAGGTGAGGCCATCCAAAGCTGGAGGAACACACTAGATAGCTCATTTGTAAAGAAGTATGGCAGGTTTGGTTGACAAGTTTGGAGTATATTTGCAAATTATCGAAAATGTCATATCAGATACGTCGAAGAAAACTGATAGAGCTAAGTTGGAAGGTAAGCGACCTGGATTGTCGGATACTAGTGTTTTATTAAGATCAGCTTTATTCTTGGACGTTTTGGAGCCAGCAAATAATTTCAGCCTTATATCTCAACGTGAAGATTTTGGAATCTTGGAATTGGTGGACCACCTCAATGATAAAATTTTACAATACCAATTAATGAGACAAAATATAGTGTAAAAACCTGATACTGTTTTAGAATTGCAACACCTTAAGAAAATATTGCAAAATGTTGTATCTGTAACTGATGAAAATGGAAGTGTTTCTTTTAAATACTAAGATATCAAGATTGAAAACTTTGAAACCAAGAAAAAACGAATCATGAGTAACACTTGTAACTATGTAGATTCTATTTTAAATGCACTAGAAGAAAGGTTTGGTCAATTATCACAAGAACATGCTAGTGATGCTGAAATCGAGGGTACATCAATGGCAAGAGATTTAATTCTTTATGAGTTATATATGTTGTATAGTTAAGTCAAGAAAATGGTTGTTACCCGAATGTGAATTACTCACACTTGAAATCGTGCAAGAAGTTTTTAAAAAGAATTGTTCTAGTTTGAAAGATGTTGTTAAACATTTCTCGCAAAGTATTACCCAGTACAATGAATATTAGCGTGGTTTCAAATGAGTACATGTCACTTGTCATGTACAGTAGGCTGTTAAGAATTTCAATCTTCTTATTCACAGTCCTCAAAAGATCTGAGAACGTTTTTTTTTGCTTTACGACACAATTTTAATTGGAAAAATATTCTTCGATAGCTGATTTATATTTTTCTACTCTGTGTTCAAACACAACCATAGAAAGACTTTTCAGCCAAATGAGAGTTGTCAAAACTGACTGGAGGAATTCTTTATCTGCTTTGAATTTGGCCGCACTATTGCGTATTAAGGTCACAGGACCACCATTAAAAGGGTTTATTCCCAATTTTTGTGCCAGGTCTGTTGATAATTGGTATAAAGATAAAAATACACTGCTAAATCACAAAGCCAGGAGAAACTATAGGAAGTGCAAAATTGATTCACCAAAGTCAAGTCAGTTTGAACTCGCATCAATTAGTGAAGATGAAGATATGAAGTTTGAAATAAAAAGAAATTAATGACTAGTTTTCCCGAGTTTTTCTTGACACTGTTTATTGATATTCTTTTATTTTCTTTTATGCAAAAATGTTGTCAAAATTATGGATGATCTTTTTTTCTCTTCATTGTGAATAATATTAATAAAAACTGGAAAAATTAGAAGCTATTTTTATAATAACAAATCAAAACAGTAAGAAGTAATAAATTGTGATAAAGATTTCATTTTAAAGTTATGAGTAAATTAAACTCACAAGCTAGCCATTTTGATACTCAAGGTTACAAAGTAAGCAAAACAAATAGTCCAGAATAAAACATGAAAGCCACGATAACCTAGCCAGTTTGATATTTCAAGGTCTCAAACCAAGCCAATAGTCAAGAAATAAACATAAACATAACCCAGCCGTTTTCATTTAGGCATCATAAATAAAGCAGGTAGGCAAAAAATAAACGCAATAAAAGTTGCGATACGCTAGCCGTTCAGAATTTTAAGGTCATAAACAAAGCAAATAGTCCAGCAATAAAAATTTTAAATCTCATGATTAGCCTAGCCATTTTGAATTAGATGTCATAAGCAATGCAAATGGACAAGGAATAAACTATCATCCAGTTAATTTATTCAAATAACGGAAGCGGAAATGAAACTTTGCTATAAGAGAAATCTAAATTTAGTTCTTTTCCATAATTGGGCGCCTAAAATCAAATCATTTTTCCACGAAGTATTTGCTCAAAAAAATCTTTGATATATGTTCCATTTTTTAATAAATTCTTTGAAAACATAAAGTTTTCAATATTAAGTTGTTTTTAAACAAGTTTAAATAAAGACTTATTCAATAAATAGACATTTTAATTGGAAAAGAAAGGCATGCATAATAAGATGAAAAACTTTAAACATTCTTTTCACTTAAATATATAACTCCTTTTTTCACATTCTATTCGATCGGAAAACATTCTATTAAGAAAGAAAATCATGTTAACTGAGATGACATTTCCTGTATAAACATTAGATTTAAAAGCCAATGTTTTTTTCACTTTTAAAAGAATTAAATATTTTTATTAAATCTTCAAATCTTAATGAAGTTTTTTTGGATGCGATATTTTTTTAGATTTATTAAAAGCCGATGTTATTTTCACTAATAAAACAATCAAAAGTTTTTACTAAAAGCAAACATTATTTTCACTTATAAAACAAATAAAACATTTTTATTAAAAGCCAATGTCATTTTCATTTTTAACAAATTAAACATGTCTATTAATTAAAGAGTTTTAAGCCTGTAACTTTTAAAACAGATTTTTATTAAATGAAGATTTTTTATGATAAGATTTTTTCATTTACACAAGCAGATGTTTTATGTCAAATCACTTATTATGACTTGTTAAATTAATATTATGTAAACATATTTGAATAATACTTTAATAAATCGCGTGCCGTTTAATGAAAGAATTTTATCAAATATTAGCCTGGAAATGCTAAAATAGACGAAATAGAGTTATGAAAATGCAAAATTAACTTTCAGGCAAATTCGATCAATTTTTCCAGGCAATTTCGATCGGTAAGATACTGACTGTTAAGAAAACCCTTATTTCCAGCGCTGGCGTTTGTCTGCATAACATTTCGATTTCATGTTTTTATTTTTGACACGTTTTTGAAACGAATCTTTTGAATTAGAATCAAAACCTTTCTTCTTTGACGACACGGAATGTTTTGAAAGCTCTATGTTTAAAAAGAATATCAGCTGGTGAAATTCTTGTGGTAGTGTGAGTTGTTGTTACATAATCGAATAGAAACGACGGTAGTTCTTTTTCCCGATTGCCATTTTCTGAGACGGCATACTTGATAGATTTTGACAGAGTTCTGTTCAAACTTTTGGTTTCCCCATTGGCACTGGGCCAATACAGGCTAATTTTGTGATGACAAATATTATGCAATTGCAAATAAGTTTCAAATTCATTCGATATGAATTGTCAATTGTTGTCTGTTATGAGTGTAGGCGGGTAACCAAAGTACGAAAACATGGTGTTTAGTTCTTTAATTATTAATGCTGTTGTAAGAGATTTCAGTTGATTGATATACAAGTGGATACTCTGAGCAGTAGTCTAAAATAACGAATAAGTAATTTGTGCTGTCTATCTGACCTTTTCTGTCCGCGGCAAGTGTTTAAAATGTTTTTGCCGATAAGGATGTCATGACAATTGGCTGTGATTGAGATGATGTTGATGTAACTACCCAATAAATGTAACAGTTTTTTATCAAGATTTCGACGTCGGTTGTGATGTTTGGCAACCAAACTTTTTCTCTTAGAATTACTTTAGTTTTGTTAATTCCTTGGTGGTTTTTATGTACAAGGTCGAGGGAGGGTTTTCTTACATAAAAATTTTGGAATGGCAGTGGTGCGTCCTTTTAACATTAGGTTATTGTGAGCTGACAATCCAGCTCTAATGTGATAATATGGTAGAACGTTTTTATCCCATTGAGAGGTGGTGACAGTTTTTATGACGTTCTGGAGGACAATGTCTGCCTTTGTCTTGGTTACGACTTAATGTCTTGACACAGATTTTGGACTGGTATCGATTGTAATTTTATTGATAAAGTGTTCAGAGACTGAATCATGGTGTCTGTTGGAATTTGCTTGATTTGAATGTCAAGAAAGGTAGTCAGAAATGTTTGAATGTCTGGGGATATATTTGAGCGTTTAATTATATGCTCGCAATCGTAACATCTATTGTTCGATTTGAGGAGTTGTAAACTGTTGGTAAACTATCATTTCCACAATTTGCTCTAGACCAAAAAAATTGTAGTAAGGAAAACAGAGAAGCAATTAAAGCTTGAAAACATTTGTCACATGATTTTGTTTTTTTGACTTGCTTTGCTGATACCCATAAAGATGCACCGGATTCACTACTTGATAAATCCTTCTGCTGTGTTGTCCCTGAAGAAATGAGTAAAAAGTGAAAAACAATGTTGCTAAACTTTAACATATGAATCTGGTAATACATGTAAAAAATTTTAAGAGTCCTTGTATTCTTGTAAAATTGTTCTTATAAAAAGTATGTATTGATCCAGATTGATCAAAGAATTCCAATTGCAAAGTTGTGTATTCCCTCTTTCGAATTTTGAATCCAACTGGAAGAGAATTTTAATTCCAGATCCGAGTAGCATCAAAAAGGGTTGTTCTCATTACACTGGACTAAAGTATTTAAATCAAAGTAATAGATTTAATAAAAGCCTTTTTTGTCTCGGAAAGTAAAAATTTAATATGAGCAGAAATCTAATTCAAGGTCCTGCTACATACATTCTGCGTTTCATTACTCCCAGTGTCATATCCAGTGGTTTTTGGGAGATACAGGATACTTGTTTCACTACGATAGCACATGGAAAGTGGATAAAAATTTTAAAATTTGACTGGGAAATATATACATTTTAGTATAAAAACCCTTAATTTAAAAGAAAATAAGCTTTTTTATTTAGGCCTTTTATTTATTTTTGGCCTCATGCATGCAAGATTTAATGGTTTTTTCCTATCCTTGTATAAATTGTTGGTATTTTTGGGATATTTCTTTTGGGATCCCATATACACCCGTTTACAGGTAGCAAAACCTACCTGGATATGTAAGTGAACTCCTTGCATTTACCATCTTGCAAAGGTTTATTTATATATGGCAGAAGTGGTCAAAAGCTTTCCTGACTTTTATTCAGCAATACATGTTTTATTATTTATAAAGCAACTAAAGTCATGAGTCAGTAATCAAAGTTGCTTCTGAAACCTTGCAATTTTAATACTGAAAATTGCTTATTAGTTGCTCGCATAAAATCTGCTAAACTGCAGAATAGAGCCCAATTGAATCCAAGTCATTTTGTCTATCTAACTCATTTTTAGTTATTCACTTTAAATGAATTGGATGCTATTCTGCAGTTCAACCAACATATATACAACGTAATGACACTAGGTGTGGAAGTAGGATTGCATCAGGATGAGTAGCAGCTGGCAGGTAGCTAGCTGGGACCAACTGTTAGTTAGAATCGCAAAAGACTTATCAACGTTTACTACCGTTAAGTGAGGTGATGTTGTTCACTGTAAAATTGCAATAATAACGATAGATACAAAGGATTTTATGATTGATATGCATTCTGTTTGCTAGACAGGCACTATTTTTATTAGTGTTTGTTGTGGGAAACACAATCAGGCAGTCCTTATTTTCACAGATTAAGAAGAACAACTTCACCTATCACCCCCTTTGACGGTAGCTTAAGGAAATTAAAATAAATAAAACTATTACCTTGAGAAGCTGATAAATTGTCCTTGGATGAAACCTCCTTTTCACTAGAAGAATTTATACTGGAATTTTTTTTTCCTCCAGAACATAGAGATATAGGATTGCCATAATACACTTCTTTTTGGTATGTTTTTCAGCAATGCTCGCAAACTAAAAGCTTCTTCGTTTTGGGTGGCTTTGTAGACCCATGATGTACAACCAATATAATATCTGATTGATCCACAAATGTCTTTTTTACTTCTGGCACTTTTGTGAGTAGAACGTCTTCTTCAAGTGCAGTTAGTATCTCCAAATCCAAGTCATGTGGTATTTCGATCTCATAACGCTCGTGTTCATTATATCCTTGAAGTAGATTTTCATTGGGAATATGATTTTCAGTAAACAGCTCTTGATAATCAAAATTATCTGCCATGTCGACTTTTCCAATGTCTGTTTATTTTTGACGTTTTTTTACCGGTCTGTTGATACAGTGAGATTACTCCGCCAAGATGGTTTCTCAAGAGATTTTTCTGATTTTCTATAATTGTTGTCGCAATAATCATACGAGGCCGCTGATTGGCCAATTTTTCGATATTTAACACAATAGATTTACCAAAACCGCCAAATATGGATTATTTAAAAAAAGATGAAAACAAAGAAGAGCAACACGCATAGTAGAAAGGAAAGTGTTAAGTTGTGAATCTTTCTAAGATAATATGTCTATGCTGGAAAATTAGGGGAAAATAACCCTATCAAAGAAGTCCTGAAAAGTCGGGGAAATTTTATTCCCCATATGTTTTGTCAGTGATTGTTTATTGTTTATGGCTATACATTGCCTTGTCTCTTTAATTGATTTTGTACCATGAACGAGAAAAAAATAATACATGTTCATCTCTTTTTTCTAAAAAGTTAGGGAAAATAGTATCTTTTTGTTACATATTTTAGGGAAAATAATGCCATTTTACCCACTGAAGGTCAGAGAAGTTTAGGGAATTTCTTTTGGAGCAAGGGCTGCGAACTCTGTCTTAGAATTATTTTTGTTTTAGAAAAAATCTTTGTCTTAGAAAGTAGGTCTTTTGCAGATTTTGGTTTCATCCCTGTCACCGAGTCTAAAGAAGGTTGGTCTATATCTGCTTTCAATCTGCTGTCAGTCTGTTTATATCTGCTTTCTATCTGAATTTTTATCATATATCTTAAATTTTTAGATATATTAGTTTAACGTCTTACGCCATTGGTGAGAATTAACAGTGCTAACCACTACACTGCGTGGCTTGTATACATATTGTATACATGCAGATTATTACAAGTTGTAAATAATTTTACGGAATTTTTTATTAAGTGATGAAATCAAACAAGCAACGGAAACAAACTTAGATTTTAGGTTGAGTAGTAGAGACATCGCGAAATAAACTTAGCAACTTAATTTCCAGGTTGCAAGGTCGAAAACCCAGAAACAATCTTAGAAAACACGGAAGTTGAAAATAGGACTACGATAAAATTAAAACTGTCATCTGGTTGTTTCTATACAATTTACATTTTAAAAAACGTTACAACCTATATAGCATAAAACCTATAATCTATCTATAAGTAAAATATAAATATAAGTAAAAACATACTTAACTTAAGCAATATACACTTTAAAAAATAAATCTGTTGCGTCTCATTTATATACATGTAAAAATATAACCCTACTGTTCCCTGGATTACTATTAATCGTCTTCTAAATGAAAGATGGCTCCGGTGACGTTTTAGACCAAATTAAAAATTGCAGAAAGTCTTTAGCTCAAGAACAAAAATTACAAAGATTATCGAAGCGTAAATAAGTTCTGCTATAAGAGTGATGACTGATTTTTCAGTAATAGTTTTTTAGTTACAAAATTACGCCGACTAAAACAATCTTTTTTACAGATATGTCAATGGGGAAAACCAACTAAAAATAGCGCAAAAACTACAAACAGGCCTATACTGAGTACATAACCCCTTCAAGCAGAAGTATGGAATTAATTAATGGAATGAAGTACAAGCTCTTTTATGATTGTTGATTAAGGCTTCAATATACTTATTTATATAACCCTATTCCACCCGGGTGAGGGGGGGACGAATCTTTAAGACTTTACACAAATTTATATGCAAATATTTGATGCAAAACATTGGGTACCAGTATATGAATAAGTTGATGTAGCATAGTATAAAGTTTCATTGCTGTATTATAAGTTTATAAGTTCTGGAAATATCAAATGAAGAAGTGGGGTTAATTCGCCCCCTCCTGGGTTTGCGAAGCCAAAAAAACGCTCGAGTGGAAGAGGGTTAATGGGATCGTCTGTAAATGGAAAAATTATTAGAAATTCTCAAGCCACAATTCTCAAAATAACGAATTCAAAAAAAAAAACTGCTTATGTTTATACCTGAATAAAATATAATATCTCAATCCCAAACTCATACCACTATATTTTTGTTCAACGTCAGAACAAAAGGTAATAGGTTAAACATTTTCATGTTTGCCTAAAGAAATATGTTAATTTTAACACCAATAAATCAAATTTAAATCCAAAAGTAACTAATATATTTCATCGGAGGATGACGTGCTACTAGAGGACGTAGGGTGTTAGCCAGGGATATTTTGGAAAGTCCACTCGTTGGTGATTGGGAAAAAAATTATTGGATGAATAAAATGCCTCCCACCATTAATGGGCGAAAAAATTTTGTTTTCTGAACTGCCCTAAATAGCTATTTTGATTATTTTAAAAGCTTAAAACAGTTTTTCAAAGCACAAGATTCTAGCATTACCTTAAGGGCATTATTTTTTGCGATCATAAAAAAATGCGAAAATAATTTTTGCGGTTCCAGTATTTATAAGATGTTTTTCTTTATGCAAACCTTTTAAAAAAAGGTTTACAGATGGATAACTTTACAAAATGCGGAATTAAATTTTTCGCCCAGCAAAATTCTTTAGTTTTGCGGAATTTAATTTTATGAATGCCTAGTCTTAAGGGTGCTTTGCGGAATTAAATTCTGCGATTTTGGTCCAATATCGCAAAAATAAATTCAGCAAAAGTTTATTTTGCAACATTTTATGATTGCAAAGATTTATGCCCTTAAGGTATGAAGTATTATAGTTGCAAATATTATAAAAAATAGGGTTGACTAATAAAAAATACATTAACAGAATGGAAAATAAATATGATTTTCAGAAGAATAAAGGTAAGGATAAAGCTGAGACATCAATAACACTAAGAAATACCAAGACAGTTGATAAATACTTAGAAAATATCATAAAATTGTCATGCATGCAAAAAAAAATCTTTTCATTTACAATCCTTGAGAAGTATAATGATCATAATGCCCTGAAAGGTTATTTCATATTTTTTC
>JANSTP010099229.1:0-13276 GCA_025330745.1 Cladonema radiatum | reverse complement strand
TGAAAAAGAAAATGGGATTTGTAGTTTCTAGAGATAATCAAACCATTGTGTAATTAACATTTGTGGTATAAAGACTCTTAAAAAACCATTTTTTCTGATAAAAAGGTGAACACCGAATTTTTTTTGGAAATTAAACTAAAGCTTTAACGCAAAAAAATTAGGCAAAAACTAAAAACTAAAAATTGAAGCAAATTTATAACTAAACATGCAGTGATACACTGGCATCTTTTTTATAACTAGCGAAAGGAGCACCAAATGCTCCTGAAATATTTTCACAATTATAAATTATAAAAATTGTTGGCCAATATGTTTTAACAATCACCAAAACTCTTGATTAAAGCAGATAATTTTATAAACAGTTATAAGGAGGAGTTACATGCTTTTTTATAGGAACAATTTTATAAGAGCATAAGAACATAAGCATCTTATTTAGGTCAAGCTAAGAACAAATCCACACTTGAGATAATGAAAAAGTAATTATAACACCTAATATTCTTTTATTTATGGGACTATATTGATAAAATACAGAAGAAAAGAAGAAAATGTTAGGAAAATTCCACATTAATGTTCCTCTAAAAAAATAAGAACAACCATACTTAATTCCAATTTGACTAGCTCTCATATAAAAAGTGTATCAACTTTATATTAAAAAGCTAGCATGAAATTTCTTATTTGGAAGTGAGCATGGAAATGGAAAATGAAAGTGAAAGAAAGGATTTTTGTCGGCAAAAAACTATTCAATCATATCCAATCAGAAAACTTCGATTTTTTATGAATGAAATACAGTAATATTAATAAATACATGTTTCTTAATATTTTAATTAATTAATTCAATTGATTATCAAAACACTAAGGCTTTTGGGGGCTCATTTTTCTATAAAGGTCGCTTTTTTATTCACTACTTTATATTACCATTTAAAATTTAAAATTATTCAATAAAACTATGGTAAAAATGTATTCAAAGATGTTTGATGTGTTAAAACACTAAAATTTTAAAACAGCTTTACAAATTAAGATACCAGAAAGTCATTTACGGTAGTTATAACTAGCATCAAAGTCAATATACAACAGAATATTTTTAGGCCAAGACTTGCACGTTGCGTTGGTGATTGGCTGTTATGGCAACAACCAATTTATCTTTTAAAAATAGTATTAAATTATTATCATATTCAAGCGCTAGTTAAATCTTAAATGCATTATTTAATTGTTTTATTGCTTAAAGTACTAAAAGTATCTAAATGTGTTTTGAATAATGGAAGTTAAACAAAGTCAGAAGGTAGTAAAACAGAGGTCGAAGTAACAAATGCCCTGTCATTTTTCTACAAATTGTGACTTAAATAGAGGTTACCAAGGAAAAAGAGGTTATTCACTCAATATTGGCAGGACCCTTTGTGGATTTCAAACAAAAATATCTGGTCACGAAACTTTTCGTCCAGTCATGACCAATAAGCAGTCCTTATTTCAACCCCTGCTCAAACATATTAGGCTATAAAATAATTTTTTCATCTCTTCCAGACATTGTGCCTATTTAAACGTTTTCTGCATTTTTAAGGTGAACTATACTGGAAATATGACAGGTAGAACCCTTTTTCTGTCTAACATATTGCATCATCTAATTTTCAGAAGGGGAGAGTTTCTCCTATTGTTTGTTATCAAATTCGGAGGCTTACATAAAATTAAAAGAGAATACAATAAATTCCTCAGTATGCTCAGTACAGTAATTTAATAAAAACTTTCAATATTAATTTATTCAAGCACCGAGGTGAACTTGTCGCGATTTACACAAATTGATGAAGCTTTGTATCTTAATTTAAAGAAATATTTGGTCATTAGATATTTTCCACTTAAAATTTGAAGGACTTCTAAACAAATATTTTATTGATAAGATAAAGTACTTTAAACACACCTTAATTCAGTCCCTTTCATTATATATTTGGTAGCAAACAGACAAAGATGAACTGTGGAATTTGATGACAGTCTCTTCATCTTTGCGTTTGCTTCATCTTCAGGAGCATCATTTACGTATCGGCACAACCCATCCGTACATGTTGCATCGATACTGGAAATAGAGGAATAGATCAAATTTTAATACATATAACTCAAACTTTGTAAAATTAGTTACAGCATAATGTCGTTTGAAGACATGTCAGACCAGTAATAATTTACTAACCAGATGTTTTTGCCAGAGATATCTTTTATTCCATAAAAAATAAAACTTCCAACACCTTCTTGCTTGTATTTTTCATTTCTTTTTTTCTGCCTCTTGACAGCTTATCAATTCACCTACAACAAATATCAATGCTTACTTGAATATTATTTTGAAAGTTAGATATAGTTTTATTGTGTATATAATCCTGTAATAAATAGCAGGCTGCAAAATAAGCAAGTTACATCAATCTGATGGTGTTCAATGTTTTTGATATGTGGTTAGTAAATGTTTTGTCATGTACAACTTATAATGTTATCAGGAACATAATGTAATAATTCTGATAATGTGTTATCAGGAACATGTCGTCGGGCAATTCCCTGGAGACAATGCCATGTCTGAAATATGGCATTGTCTGCAGGAAATTGCCCGACACCTTGCAGTTACTTCACAGCTAAAAATACAATACTGCTTAAGCAATGTAAGAAAAGACAATTCTTCATAAAAAGCCATATACAATAACATACTTTTAAGTCAAACATTTTAGCATGAAGATGTTTCTGGTCTCTGCATTTGCAAAACTTTTTATAGTTTTTGGGAGTTAATTTTATGGATTGATTCAATATATTATGGGCATCTATTTTCACGAATTTGTATCTTTGTTTTAGTTCCCTAATATCCTGAAAAAGCATTATGAAGAGGTCATTTCTTATGAAATCTCGCAAATTCAGTATCATATTCATTTTTTAGGGAATTTAATTTTTGACAATATTCTGAAAATACTTTTAAGTAAGAATTTAATTTCAAGAATTAAAGACCCATTCCTGAAATTTGCCTATATTTCTGTATAACGCAAAAACTTCTGGCTTTGATTTTAAAAATAAAAAAGTATTTACCTCTATATTCTAATAAAAACTCTCCTTTTTGGAAGTCTCTATCTGCAAAGGCAGCTAGCCCTAAAGAAACGAAAATATGCAAGGTAATATCCAAAAAGGAGAAAATCTTAATGTGCATACAGGGTATATATTCATTATACGAACTTTGAAAGTTCTGCAAAAAAGGAGTGGGACTGTTTAAATCTGCAATGAAAGTGTTATCAGAGCATAATAATATTTGCTCTTTACAGTCTATTGAAAAATTTTGTTCCTTTTGACATTTGAGCTGTAATGTCATCAAGATGCAAAAAAAACTTTGCATTAATTTTTAAGCACAAATTTCTGAATGAGATGTTGAAATGCCTTTTCTACTTTTTTTTTCGTATAACTCCAACACAAGTAAATGGGTATATATCAGTTTCTTGGCAATTTTCATGTACCCTGAATTACCAAATATAACAAAATAACAGAAATCTTTACCTATCTCATTAAAAGGCTTCAGAACGACAAATCCTTCAGGATTATCTCCCAATGTTATAAATGCTTTTGCTTTCTCCTCCGGTGTAATGCGATTCCTTCTTTTATCTAAAGATAATGAACAATAATATTCTACCAATAGATGGAAAATACATTTTCATTGCATTTTCCTTGCTGCAATTTTAAATTAAACAATTTCTGTTTTTTTATGACTTAGTTTCCGAGCATCCAAAAAATTCTTTTTTGTGTAACCAAATCGAATGGTATTTTGAGAAAATTTTTGATACCATATAATAATTATCAGAGTTAAGCTTTGGGGCCACGTGCAACATTTTTCATTAACTTGCAGCAAAAAAATGCTGCAATCTTTTTGCCGCAATTGTTTGCATGGCCCCACTCATGATTGCTGCATAAAACAATAACATAAATTTAAAAGAAAAATGCCAATATCTTCCTGTAATAAAAGAGTTCACTATTTTTCTCACTAACATTTTACATCATGCTAAAACGAACGCAAACTCTTGCACTTCTTTCTCTACTTCTTGACGATGAAGAAGAGCCTAATCATTCGAAAAAGCGTAAAAACACCTGTTGGGTTAAACCGTGGTTAGAAAGAAGGACAGAACAAGGTGCTTTCCATGATGACCGCCAATCATTTAAAGAGTTTGTTCGAATGGATCGCTCACAATTTCAGTCTTTGGTAGATAAGTTATACCCTCATCTAAGGAAAGAGGATACTTTAATGAGGGACAGTATTAAACCAAACGAGCAGTGTTGTTTATTTTTAAGATATATAGCAAGTGGAGAGTCATACCGATCTTTAGAATATCAATTTCGCATAAGCAGAAGATCTATTTCAAGAATAATTCCTAGAGTTGCGAAAGCTATTATTACAGAAATGCAAGAACGATACTTAAAAACACCGAATTCACCGGAAGAATGGTTGTTAATTACAAAGAAGTTTTTACTTCGTTGGAATTTTCCTAACATGATAGGTGCCGTAGATGGGAAACATATTGTTATAGAACAACCTAACAATTCGGAGTCATATTACAGAAATTACAAAGGAACTGATAGCATAGTTCTAATGGCTGTAGTCGGGCCAGAGTATCAATTTTTGTTTGCGGACGTGGGCATGAACGGAAGAAACTCAGACGGAGGCAACTGGCAGCACAGTGCAATGAGAAAGGCTTTAGAAAACAATTCTTTAAATTTACCAAAACCATCACCAATCAGCGAGGGTGGAAGAAACGTGCCATTTTTTTGTGTAGGAGATGACGCTTTCCCATTAACAAGATACATGATGAAACCCTATCCCAAAAAGACTTGACTGGGGATAAAAGAATTTTTAATTACCCCTTGTCTCGTGCTAGACGTATTTCGGAAAATGCATTCCATATTATCGCAAATCGATGGAGTGTTTTTCGCAAACCTTTTCAGTTAAAACCAGAGGTTATGAAAGTTATCAGTTTTGCCATATTAATTCTCCATAATTGGTTAAGAAGTGAATCTAATCTTGGAAAGATTTATGTGTCACAAAATTTTGTAGACAGTGAAGACATTGCATAATAAAGTTATTCCTGGAGAATGGAGAAAAGATGACTCCAACGCATCTTGGGTCGATTTGGAGCCAGCGGGAGGGAGAAATGTGACAAGATATGCAAAAGAAATTACAGAAATTAGAATTTATAGAAATTAGAAATTATTAAATTATTTTTTCTTATCTCTTTTTTTGTTCACGACATAAAAGTATGCTGCATGTATGGGCGACATGAAAAATTTCTGTCTTGTTAAAAAATTTCATTGCAAAAGCAAAAACATGTTGCGTATTTTCTGCAGCAAATTCAAATGGATTTGAATTTGCTGCAAATTTATTGCAACGTTTTTTATGTTGCAAATGCTGCAGTTTTAATTTGATTTTGATATGCGCCACTTGCAGCAATTATTTACAAAAATGAGAAAAACAGATTTTTGCTGCGGGTGGATGAAAAATGTTGCACGTGGCCCCGAAGCTCTATTAAAAACTCACAAAAAATTATTTCAAATCGCGGAAAATAGGCACAGATTTTTTCTCAGGCTGGGGAAAAAAATCTGTAGTTAAGGGAAATCTTCACCTATTTTTATTGTAAACTGAAAAATTCTCTTTATTTCAATGAATAATATGTTGCGAAGGCTTCTCTTATTGAACTAATTGCTTGACTAATAAATATCCTTTCTTTAGAAATGCTGAGAAACAGAAAATCTTTTCCAGGTCTCACGGCTGTTTCACATAGTGAAAACCGCGTCCTCAACTTTGGTGGAAGCAAATTTATTTTGTCAAATAGGCCATTTTTGACTGAAAATATCTCAGGATCTAATGAACCTTTTTCTAAACTGTAAAAAGTATCTGAAAGATCAATCTTCAAGGTGTAAGCTAGGAGGAAAAATTCTGTGGTACCGCCGTTTTCCCAATCCTGACCAGTAATATAATTTCCCAATCTTAAAATTCAAAAAAAAAAAAAATCATATATATATATATATAAAAAATGAATTTGTTAAAAGAAACTTCTGTAGCTAAAATTGTGCAGTGAGTCTTTAAAAACCAAAGGGAACTTAACAACCCATATAAATAACCGATGTGGATAGCAGATAACCCATTCTTGATTTTTTAGAAATGAATTATTGATAATTGCACTTATAGTGTTAAGACGTGTTTCTAAAAAGACAGAATTCATGCGAATTATTATTGAAATTTTGAGGTTTTTTGTTCATTTTTACAGAACAAAAATTATACCATATTGTTGTTATTCATTTTGTAAAGCGATTTCTTATATTTTCTGGCATTCATAGCGAAGACATTGGAGGTGAAAGGGATTTTTCTTATGTATATATTGAGATATATTGAGATATGTATATATATATTAAAAAATTTTCTTCACTGCCCAACCATGGTGGGAGGCATTTTTTAGGCATTCAATGCCTAGTTACAATTTCCCAATCTGGCTCATACTGCCGAATTTTTTCGAAGTCTCGCTAACACCCTGATCTTTCATTGATTCATTGTAAAAAACCATTTCATCAAAGCAGTTTTACTTTTTCTTCAGTTTTTGTTTGAATTTGCTTCATAAACGAAATGTTTTTTAAATGTAGCGTGCACTGCCTGCGATCGTCGAATCAATCTGAAATTTTCACCAGGTGAGCGGATAAAATTGGTGTTCCGCAAGAAATTGGTGGAACAATAAAATTCCGTTTACTTTTTTTGTTTTATTCAAATTTTTCCGAAAGAAGCGCTATTTTCGCGGCCATATATGGAAATCTTTTGTCTAGAACCAATATAAAAAATGCGGTCGGGCATTTTCTTTCATTTGACACACATGATTTTTTCATTCAGGGGCGGTTGCTATGTGCGCATGGGCAAAAACCATATTGTAAACAAAAAAATAATTTAAAAACATGTTCAGTTAGCATAAATCGCAATTCGGTTCGGCAAAATATTCCGGTCCATAAAATTTTTTTTGCTGATAATTTTTTAATGGTTGCCGAAGTGAAGCTAGCGAGCGAGCGTTTTTTCAGCAATTGAAAACATCGCTCGGAAATATTCATTTAGATATTAAATCAGAGTTAGAAACTCATTGAAATAGATGCTAATAGAGTTATTCTTTCATAAAAACCTAACTTTAGATATATTCACAGTATATTTTTTAATTTTTTAAGATTTTTCTTTAGAAAAGTTTACTTCCATTTTTGAAAAAAAAAATTTTTCCAGATTTTGAGAGATTTTTTTTCTAACTTTTTATTGATTAGCCTACAAGTATTGTATACTGCTGGATAGAAAATTTATTCAGGTTTTCAGCAGTTTTTACAGTTTTGAAAATAGTTTAGAAAATCTGGAGATATTTAAGTTTTTCTACCTCTGGTAACATTTTATGAGAAAATGACATCAGGACCAAGGTGAAACAGCAGTGGTCTGATCACAAATTGTCATAGTCTTGACTTCAAATCAATACATTTTTCAAATTTTGTACAGATACTTTGATCTGTACCTGGTATCAAACCTATACCAGGTGCAGATTTTTCCCAATGAACCCTAAAGAACTTCTTCCTCTACACTTGAGTACATACATATGATATGATCTCTGTTCTGGGCTAGCCTTAGCAAGTCGAGAGTTCCAATATATAAAAGATCAAATTATTTTAAGCGGACAGGATGGGAAGTATGATAATATATATAATTAGCCACAGCAGAAATTGAAGCATAATTTGGCTCTATAAATTCTACCAAAGCCAGAGCCAATTTAATATTTTAAGTGGGATTTTCCTTCCACAATTTCGCTTCTATTTTGCCGGAAATTTTTTTTCTTAAATGTGAGGAGTATTTTCTGTCTGAACTTAATTTAAATAAACCCAACAGCGTTATACATCTCTGGAAAGCCAGTTGTTTAATCAGCTTTACAGTGCAGTTTATAGTTTTAAAAATAATTTTGTAGATCAAAAGTCATTTAGATTTTTGTAGACTCTGGTATAACATTTTTCTTGCAAATTATGTCAGAACCTGCTGAAACAGCAGTGGGGGGTTTGCACCACTCTAAAAACTATGCTAGCTATGCCTGCAAAAAAACTAGCTTGTAAAGTGCAATTTTTGAATACCAGAAGACTCTGTCTGAATACATCCCATGCCTATGCTCTTTAGCAGTTAGAAATTGATATACTTACTCTTTCCAACCATTCTAAAAATTTCTTTTTCTTGATATTCTTTCTGTAGTTAACTTGCTCTTGCTGTTTGTGCTTATGCGACTCAAAATGATGTTCTACCATATTTTTCCGAGTTGTAGAATAATACATTACAGGTAATATCAACCCACGGTGTGAGCTGCCAACTCGGAACACCGAGAAAAAGTTGCGTGTCGCTAATATTTACGGCAGATAGACCTGAGAAAAAAAACAGCCATTTTTTTAAAAAAACCTACCTACTTCCCAGCTTTTTTTCCAAAATCCTCTAAAATGCAGTTTCAAGAGGCTTAGACAGGAAGGTTTTAGTCTATCGATTTTACTTAAAATTATTCGAGCGTTCTGGGGAGATATTGAGGAAGAAAGTTGGTGTCGACCTAAGTGCGATATTTTTACGAGATTGAAAAATCGCAATTATTATAGTCCAAATTTTGATGACGTGTTTCCTGGCCCACAAACCTAGTTAAGTTGAGAAAATTTACTTATCCCCTCTTTGTTGACTACTCTTCCAAGTTATATTGAGAAAAAAATAAAGTTTTGGCTTTTCATTGAATTTTTGTAGCTGAAACGTTAAGTCGACACAATTTTGTCGACCTAACGAATTTGTCGACCTAAGACGAATTTTAGAGCATGGAATGTCGACCTAACGTCGATTTGTTATTATTATTATTATTATTATTATTATTATTATTATTATTATTATTATTATTATTATTGTCTCTTTACAGGCATTGAATCACAGTAAAAAAAAAAG
Organism: Cladonema radiatum; assembly: GCA_025330745.1. Lineage (NCBI taxonomy): Eukaryota > Metazoa > Cnidaria > Hydrozoa > Anthoathecata > Cladonematidae > Cladonema > Cladonema radiatum. The sequence continues at coordinate 4,317 of JANSTP010099229.1, read as the reverse complement.
AAAGAAAACCGTAAAAGGAAGCTCCTCTAAATATCAAAGTTAGCTAATATAAGTAGTGCAAAGCAATACAAAAATTACCTAACTTTGTAGTTTTGTCAAGCCAAAACCAATTTATGCCAATATTTAGAAGAGCTTTTACAATACTGAATTTTACATGAGATAAATCGACATATATTAGATATATTACAAAGCCTTAACACGGCAATTGACATAGGACGAATTCAGACGATAAATCGATAATTTAAAATAAATAAATAAACAAATAAAAAAATGGACTAAAAACGGCAAAACAACAAATTCATTAAAAATGACCAACTCTTGCAATGTACGGTACGCACAGTCTACACTTGCAGTTTTTAGGAACCCATCTTTTTAGCTTAGATTTAAATTGAGACAAAGAAGTAGATTCTTTGATTTCATTTGGAACTAACTTCCATACAGATGATGCAAAATCCTGGATAGAATTTATTCCATAATGACCTGTGTTTTGTTTGGTCCTCAAAAATACGTTTTGATTTCTTAGATAGTAGTTCATATTATCATTTTGTGTAAATATTTCTCTCATTATGGTTTGAGAAATGCCATGAAGTGCCTTAAATATCTATATCGCTAGATACCTAAGGTTTTTTGATGGATTGTGATATCGTTATTCAATGAGAGAAGTTCTTTAAAAGAACTTGCATGATCATTAAAGATTACTCGGAGAAATCTTTCATGAAGACTATTTATGCAGTTATTTAATATTCTGCTATGGAATATCCATACCGGGGGACAGTATGAGAACTGAGATGAGAAATAAGCATTAAAGATAATTTAATAATTTCTTTGTTTTAAACTCATATAATTTGATATACGGGATAACGCATGGAGCTTTTGAGAAGCTTTGGAAAAAAGCATAGATACATGCTCACCGAACTCGAGACAGTTATCAATGACAACTCCCAGAAGTTTTTCGCTCTTGGAGCTTACGATTTGTGCTCCATTAATGATAGCAGTACGATCACTTGATTCACTAAGTAGTAGGTGTGACTTTTCAGGATTGGCTTTCATACCATTATTTTCGAACCATTTAAAAAGTGTTTTAGCAGCTTCTTCTATATCACTATAAAAGTTTTTAGAGGTCTGGCATTGGTGCTGTAATTTCCTTGGTACATTGGTCAGAGAAAATTTGATAGAAAAATCAATAACATTGGAAGTGGTATAATTTGCGTACTGTAATGTACTGTACGCTTTCCATAAAGAAAGAAAAATTAAGGTGTGCTTGCACTAAAGGGATATATACAATAATAAAATGAATAAATCTGCAATAAAAGGCTAATATTTTCTTGAACTGGCTACAAAAGATTTTTTTTTAAAAAAAACCCTCTATTCATCAATGACGTCATTGAAATCCAAAGTCCACATTAGTGTTGTAATTACTTTGCTATTATGACAAGATAGAAAGTTAATAAATAAAGAAACAGAATTAGTGTTTTGATCTTTGTGTGAATTAAAAAAAGTGTAATTACGGTACCTGTGTTTTCAATAATGTTTTTAGTGACAGAAACAGAGTTGGTATTTTCTAACAGTAGAGTCCTGGTTGGGAATGTGATAACAATCATCATTTTTCAATCAATCAATAATTACTTGCATAAAGAAAATATGCCATGCTCGATATAGAACGAAACAAAAATGCTTCATCTGGCCTTGACAAATGTAAATAAGAAATTTCATTATTAAAATGTATACCCCTTCCAATGGAAAATGTTAGTTTCAAAAGATCATTGTGCTGTCAAAATTTTTGTTTAATTTGCAGACTTACACAGTGATAGAGTGCGAATTGTTCTCCTTCATTCCTATTCTAAACCGTTAAAAATATTTTGATTTCGGTAAAAGAAATCAGAAGCACGTGTCTAGATAACAAACATGTCTTTGAATTTAATCAATCACTGAGCTTGATTTAGGATTCGTGAAGATGTAAGTAGCAATAAATGATAATACTGAATAGCTAAATAAGAATAATAAGAAGCTAAATTAGAATAATGGTGAAAAGTCAAAACTTGTTCTTTAACTGCGGAAAATTGGTCAGGTATAGTCAGAGCCGTTCTTTTGATAGAGCAAAGAACTTAAACACACTTAAATAAAAAGAAAAAAATAATAAACTTTTGATCCATATAATTTTTATGTGATTTTAATTAACCATGAGCAAGAAGCAGTAAATTAAAATGTAATAAGGTAATATATAGGTAATTAGGACATAAGGTAATATATGGGTAATTACCAATATTACCAATAATTTAAAAATTTAGTTCAGTGGTCATTACACTTCTTTACTTGATAATTTTTTAAAATCGTTTTTGGAAATAATATTTAAGAGAGATGAAAAAAATCATATATCAGCAAGTTACGATTAATAAAAATGTTTAAAAAAGTAATGAGTTGATAAAATAAATTATTGCCAACACATGTGGCATTACTGGAAGATAATGCCCTGAAAACATCGTATTAATAAGCTATACAAGTCTGTCTATTTTAACTTATGAGGGCTTAAATTTCATTAATGCCCTCTGGAGCGGCTGTATTGGCCATTTATGCCCTCTGGAGTGGGCATTATTGGCCATTTATGCCCTCGATTGATAATGAGCGACTTTCCTGCCATATTGTCTTGTTGACCACCCTTGTTTTTTTATTTATGTCCCTTCAGATCAATTTATGCCCTTGGCTGCGCCTCTTGCATAAATTGATTTAGCGGGCCATAAATAAAAAACGCGGGCGGTAAATATTTTATAATGCCCTCAAAATAATGTTATTGTTATGGTAAAACTACTCAATATTTTAAAAGATAATAAATATAAAATTTTCTTTTGGTGGTAAAAAAAAACTTTTTTATTCACATTTTTTTCGAAGTACTTTTAAAATATATTTGTATTTCTCACTTGTCATTACAATAAATTTGATAAGCTGTCGCTAATAATAAAATCTACATTTTAAAAGCAACAGCACAATGGTCTTTTGAAACTAACATTTTCCCCTTCTGATGCATATTTGAAATGATTGCAACAATATTTTTCTGAAGCATATATACATTACCTTAAAGGTGTTAAAACGTGAGTCTTATTTAGAGCTTTTAAAAATTTAGAGCTTTTAAAAAATTTAGAGCTTTTTCAAAAAAATACTCATTCATACAAATTAACAAACGCATATAAGAAAACTTTATTTCTCCTTTCAATTTATAGTTGCAATAAAACATCGAACATAAATGTTTGGTTGGAGGCACCTATTAATGCTGTCACAATACCTATACAGTAGCGAAGGAATTGTTAATGTCTGCTAAGATGGGTGGGGTGGATGGGTTCTTCCTTATTGGCAAATCTTGCCATAAATTCCAGTATTCAGTCTGAAAGGTTTGTCTCATATCGCACCCTAGATTTTTGTGTAGACTTCACGTCGCACTTGAATTTTTTAGAAAGTGGCACTCCTACGTTGTTGCGACCAAACAATGTTGGGAAAATGGGTTTTTAATGAAAGTTTTGTACTCTTTGTTCAAGTAGTATGTCAGGATGTTAGCGAAATGGAGAAAGTACAATACAACTTCCAATTTTTAAATTAATTTGCCGCACACTTCTTCAAGTTTTTCCTTGGTTTGTAGCACCTAAGATCTTCTTAAAAAGTGGCCTAATTTCCAAACTGGTTCAGAATGAAATGGAAAATCTAGCATCACGCATCATGCTGAATGGACTAAACTATCGAATTCACCCCCCAACAAGATATGATTCATATGAAAAAAAATGAATCTAACAATGGGCGCAAGTACTAGATACCAATCTCTATCTGGCTCTACTTAAGAAAACAATCAATGTTTTTGTTTTGAATTAAGTTGTTATACAAAAGCATTACTGTACTGTATTCCATTTGGTTAAATTCCACTGCAGCTGAGTAGAGGCAGGGTAGACTCAAAAAATTGGATTTTTAGGGGGAATTCTAAAAGCCATTGTCATGTTCCTCCAAATTATAAAGCATGTTGCCCACAGGAATGCCAACATAGTTATTTGCTCAGAAATATAGCAGCAACCAAAAGCAGTCTTCAAGAGCACTTACGATACAAATGTTGATGATAAAGTTAATAACTGAAGAAAATAACTGGATAAAGTTGACTTGCCTAGCTAGATCGTTTTTTCTTCTAAGCCACAATCAACGATCACGATGTGTGTTGCATGGTAGTTTCTTCATATCTTCATGAAACCACCAATGGCAAGGCTTTCATATTAACGAAAACGAAATACGTGAGTGGCGTTACTGCAAAGGTGTAACGGGTTACTTTATTGGCGTAATCTATGG
>JANSTP010099007.1:0-13279 GCA_025330745.1 Cladonema radiatum | reverse complement strand
AAGTTTCAATGATTTTTGTTCTGAATTTATAATTTTCACCAGGCTGTGAGGAGGGGTGGTGTATTTTTAAACCCTCTCCGCCTTGTAACGCTCATCAAAAGGCCCAACCTGAATAAGGTCAAGAGGTCAACCATGGGGTAAAGATTTTACCCTTGTAGAGTAGGACATGGTTTTTACTTGTTGCCATTTTTACTATTCCCATTACAACCTAAGTACAATTCTTATAAAAGAAACTTACTAAGATAAAGGGTTTGGCTCAATTACGTGTTTGTAAGGAATAGTAAACTGAGTTTCTTTTCCATCCTATAGAGGTTTCAGGTTTTGATGTGAGAAAAGAATTTTACTGTTACAATTTTGTGGTTTTCAGTTGCAACTCGTTTTTTTGCATCTTTGAACATTTCAAGTGATTGATGCTTACGCAACTCATCACGTTTACTCATTGATAATATTACACAGTACAATCCAAGTGAGGTTAGTACAAATTGAAAAAAATTCAATAAGTTGAATAAAAATAATTGAAGTGCACAAATAAATAATATTTAATAAAAGAGAGAAATTAGCCAATATTTCAGCTGCTGTCTCCTTACATTGGCTTTAACAGACAATGTTATTTGCCTTGTCAGCTGCTCTTTTACGTTAGTGAACAAAGAATTTTTTTACGGGTTTTGAAATGGAGAATACTTTTTTGGCCTAAACTTTGCTTTGATTCAACAGGGAATATAGCTAGTTTTACTTTGTTTTCAAGCAGACAGGTTTTGCAATTTTCAAGGGAATGGTCTTGTTTTTGCCGAAGTAATCCAAACTTTTCTGGCAAGAAAAAGCCACAAACCAGAGTTTTCTTTGCTGGGCCTATCTTTGATATTTTTCTTGCATGATCAGGAATTTTTATAAACTTGAATTTAAATTTTTCATAAGTAACGTTGCACTGGTATAGCTTTTTGAAAGTTTTAAAACGCAACTGCAAAATTTTTACTTTGGAAATTGTTGTTTGTATCGGAATCAGTGTTCTGAATATACGCTGGAGCTAGAAAAACATCAAAAGCAATTATCTTTCCAAAACAGCATGCCATTCTTGGACATAACCAACATTCTGTATTCCTGAAAGGAAAAGAAAGTTAATTTTTCATTTTTTAATGTTATTTTTTTCATTTTTTTCGTGTCTACTTTTAGATGAAAACACTGTTCAAATAATGTTATAAAGGCCTCTACTATTGCCTACTTTTTTCTACTATTACTGACTGTGCAATTTCCGATTTCCTAATTTTGCCACTTTTGCCAAAAAAGCAATAACCGCATTTTACAGCTCTAAGAATGGACTAGATCTAGTTTCCCCCCTTCTGAGTATATATATAAGTGTAGCGTCCCCAACCTTATTTGGAAGTGAGAATACCTATTTGGAAAGCGAAAGTGTAATAGAGGATTTTCATAGGCTGAAAATTCCTTATAAAAAAGCCAATCAGAAAGCGTGAAAAAATGATCGGGTGAAACCACTCCAATGTTCCTGTAAAAACTGATGTTTCCTGTATAATCTTGCCATATAGAAAACATCAAATCATTACAACTTCACCTATACTTTCCGTTTAAGGATCAAATTTGGCATGCATATTTGATTAAAAGGTGTACATTCACAACTCATTCAGGAATGTGCTTTCCACTCTCCTACAATAACAGCCTTTGATAATAGAGATTTTAGCAAAAATACTTATAAACGCACAACTAAATTTAAGAGCAAAGAGTGATGACTGCTTGCGTTAGGATTTTTTTTAACACCAAGCCTGATTACACTTTTTGGATTAAACATTTTAGAAGAAAGTTATCATACCATTAAAAAGCAGAGGTGCACATAAAGAAAAAAGCAAGACTTTTTCCCACTAATTTTTCCAATCTTTTTAGTAGAGTTCGATACAAGGAGTCATCAAAATTTTACATCCAAAGTTTCATAAAAAAAAAATAAGGAAGAGCACATTCATTTCCATAACATTTACTAAAATCTCAAATTCAAAATGAATTTTCCAAATTGATATTTAGAATCTATAACCTTCCAATATTATTTTATCAATTTCCGAAAAAATATTTCAATTCCTACAAACCTCTTAATGAAACCTGACAGTAACCATAAACATTCAAGGATTTAATTCATCACAAAACAAAGATTTTGATCATAACAGATACTAATATGATATTTTACCATAACATATTTAGGAAATTTGGCCGAGAACCTGAAAAACAGTTGTAGTATAATTTTGCTGATCCAGCTACATAGCCAGCCTTCCTGCCTTTTCATCTAGTTGTTTAATACTTCTCGCGACGAAACAAAATGAATAGAAATCACTCCTTAATAAAATCTCTAGGATTAATACATAACTTATTGAAACTTCAATTTATTTAATAGCTTTGTTTATATTGGTTTCCTTAAGGGGCAAAAAAGGCCTTAACTCTTTCCGATTCTAATTTGTTTTGCATGCAATACACAGGCCACCACAAACACAACAAATCCAAAACCGAAGGAAGCATGCTCTTACATTTTGACAATTAAAAAAACGTTTTTTAAAAATATTTACTATGCTCTATCGATGACTCATAGACAAGATTTATAAATCACAAAAGTAAAGCAAAACATGAATAAACAAAAGGGAAAGGAAAGAAATTAAAGACAAAGGGGAGAAAAAACAGAAAAATTTGTTAAAAACTTATCAGGTTATGTTCATTATGTAAGTAAGGCTTTTCTTCAAATCATTATCAACTAAGTTATTTCAAAGGTATGGTCCTCAATATATTTAAGGAAATTTAAGGAAAACTTTGAAAGCAATTTGGCAGTGTGTAATTAATTATCTGACAAATAATTTGTGGGGCAATTGTGTGAATTTTGCGTATAATATACATAGAAGAGGGTACCACTCTTGCTTTAAATTGTACATTAATTAGTTTTCTAAATATATCTGTTTAAAGAAGCCATTAATGGCGCAGCATGAGCCATTTTATCTTGACTAGTTATTATTCTGCATGCTTGTTTGGTAGTACTATTCATTCTTTCAGCTTTGTTTGATTAGTACTTCCCCATGCAATATTCTCATAACTTACATAAGAATTTACAATGGAAAAATAGTCAAGCTAGGGTTGGGCTCCATTTTTATGCTTAACAGTTTTTCTCTATTTCAGAAGTTAGTCAGTTATGTGATCATGGAGCAGTTAAGTTAAAACTAGCCAAATATATACAAAGAACATATTCTGGTTACAAAACGTTTGGTTGAATGCGAGTTCCATAACAGCCTAAGAATGATAATCCGTGTTTTCGAAGCACCTCCGACAGAGACAGAGGTTCAGAAAATGTCAACCAAACTGTATGGTATTTCATTTATCAGACTTCCCATAAATCCAATAATTTATCAATAAAACGTTTCTTGCTTCCTAACCACACTAACCAAACTTGTGAAAACATTGTGCCAACAATCTTTTTTAGATACATAAGCTAACACTTTGAAATCAAAAATTCATAAATCGCAAAACCTGTCCTCTGGGAACAATTAAAGAGTGCTCCTCTTCATTGAAAAGTGATCTACTTATACAGGTTGATGTTAACAGAAAAGTAAATTCTTAAACTTGAAAAATGATGTTCGTAACATGTGGCCTTCTTATAAGGGTTGTCAGTTTACCAGGTTTTGCAATCTTTAGCTTTTTCTTCTTTGTTTTCCTTGCTTTTGTGTACTTTCTCTCAACATACTCAAATTATAAAGCTTTAATTAATTTCAGTAGAGAGAAGGAAATAAGGGGGTTGGGATTCAATTTGAAGACGGATTTAAGACAATTCTTTTGGTTACATTTACTCTAAAAAGATCTTATAAATTCATATGGGCTTTTTAATGGTTGTTAAATGGATGGCAGGGAGATTGACTAAGTTATAATCTCTATTACTAAAAGAAATGAAAAAAACTTGCGACAATTTGAAACATAATATAAACTATGCAAAAATCAAACTTTGACAGCATTATTATGTGATGATGTCATGAAAAACTCAAAAAATTGACCAATTTCCTAGTTTTTCATGGTATTTTCCAACCTTACAACACATGCACTTCTAAAGCAATTTAAATGATAAAAATTGTTGAGTCCAATCAGGCAAAAGGAATTATGCCACACTCACACACATGTAAAATATTGATTCATACACAAATTTGAAATTTAAAGCGTGCTAGTGTTCTCAGAAGATCCATTTTTTCTATACGCTAATAAAATAGTATACCTTGTATTGTGATAGAATTGTACTTAGGAATATTACAGAAAAGAAAAACCAAGTTTATGGAAAATGGGTCAAAATGGGGCAGTTTTCTGAAAACTTCTGAAATAAAAAGACGTATCCAATTTGACAAATCAAAGAGTATTAGTTCAAAAATATTCAAACCAATTTATGAAGCATTTCTAATCTTACCTTGTTGTCTTGGCAACATTGAATGTTTTTCAAATTGAAAATATTCAAGATTATTTATTTCTGACGCCTGTATATGCTATAGAATATCCTAAAAACAGCTGTTTTTATGACACCATTTGGTCATGGCAGCAACATCAAAACTTGACAAGGAACGATCTTCAACATGTGTATCAGTGAAAAAGTGTAGGTTCTTATATTTTAGTTTCTTTGAAAATTATTGCATCTACTGAAAATACATATTCAGCCTGAACATTTCAGTCAATTCTTTCAATATTCAGTATAATCTAAGTTCTTAGCCTTTCTAGATTAAGATAAAACTTGTAGTGGCCTATCAAAAATATTGCTTTTTACATATTTTAACTTGTTTTCTACATGGCAATTATTAGCTGTCAGGAGTTACTACAGAGAAATATAGTGAAGGTCATTTTTGATATTGTGCTCAAACTACTTCAGTATAAATTGAAGTTCCTCCCATTAAACAATTCTGGGGCTGTCATCAACTAAAGTTCAGAGTCTTATTGTTTTGTTTCCAAAAGAGCTTAATTTTGAATAAAGGGAACCAAAATGAATTTTACTCGAAATTATTTTACAAAAGCTACATTCAAGCAAATGGTTAGTTTATGAGCACAGAGTGTACAAAGACAACTCACTAATTGGGTAACTAATCACTTTATGAATCAGTAACGATAAACTTAGTATGAATCAGCAGAAGATATGATTAGCAAAACAAAGAAAAAGACTTAATTCTACCTGGAGTGTTAAATTGGCTTTTGAGATAATAAGCTATTGCCCATTGGTTAAAATACGATGGTTTTAAGAAACAAGATATTTACATCTTATTTTGTCACTAAATGCTACTCAAATTAAAATCCTTTAAATTGTGCCAAAGAAAAGCAAAGAAAAGTGCTCATGCATTCTGTTTGATAGACTTTACAAAATGATTAAAATAAAGAAGTGTTTACTCAATTTGCTACTATGTTGATCATACCATTATCTGACAAAAAAAATTAATTTAAACAGGGGTAGATAGAGGTAGACTAGTTCTAGAATATTCTTGAAAAGCTGCACTCTCAGAATGGCAACCGCTGACCGAAAATAACACAGGGCAAATTGCTGAGGAGAATTGCAATTTGGCAATTCAATGAACTCTTTTCAAGCAAGATCTCTTCTAAACTACAGCTACTTATTTGGTGCAGAAGCTTCTCTTTCATATATTTGAGTCAGCAGCGGGTTAGATTTTTAAAAAATTATATTTTTATAAGCCGAGGACATTTCATTTCAAAGGTAGCTAGCTAGTTAGCAATCACTAGAGTTCACAAGAGAAAATTGTTCATTCAATGTTCATAAGAGAAAATGGACAAAAGCTGGTGAACAAGGTAAACGTGAAGCTACTGTATGAATGAGCTGCCATGAGAATGAATGTTGCACTGAGGGGAACTAGCAGTATATACACAGCCGCAGCATAGTTGAACAGGTAATTATATCTTTGAAAATTGTCACCAAATAGTCTATAGCAGTAGCCAGCTACATTTAAGTGAGAAAACAATACAGAGCTTCATTTTTTTCTGTAGTTTCTGCTGTCCATTTTACATATTCTTTATGAGAAATTTTTTTGTAGGACAAGCTAGCGCCTACTGACTTATAAAATGAAGGCACGACAACCTTCTGTCGTCTTCAGAACAGAGCTAGATAGTGATTTAGGGTGTAATTTCAGTTACACTTGCATTTGGTACACTTATGAGAATGAGGGTATAGGTAGCTATAGCATGTTGTTATCCTCAATGGTACTAAATGTTAAAAATAAATCTCAAGCAAAATTTTTCCTTAGCTTAAGACACAGAACATTATCTTTTTAGAAATATCTGGACAAAGTATGCCAGTCTGAAAATGAAAAGCACTTTAGCAATTTGATGGAGCAAACTTTTGGAGTTTATCTACCAATATCTACCCTAAAGCACAACTCTACTTTTATAAATTTACTTAGAGGGGTCTGACATGGCAACTACACTGCACTCTTATAGCTTCCCATACTCTCTTGCAAAATTGGTGTCAGAATCTATATTTGTGCTTGTCCTCAAATATAATTTTATTAACAAGGATATAAACAAGGCTATAATAGGCTATTTGTTAGAAACTTTAATAGATGCATAATTTATTCTAGCTGTTAACCCTATTGTTCATGGAGGCCTTGTCATAAGAAAATAATTGGACAAGTTGTCATCACTGATTTCCTTTAAGTTTAGGCATGTGTTTATTAGTATTTTCGCTAAAATGTCAATTATCATGGTGAATTATCCATTATTTTAGGAGAGTAGAAGCCACACCCTTGAACGAATTGAGGTGTCGGTATGGTGTGCTCTTTTAGTTATTAGTTTTTTCTAATTTTGGAAATTATTGGATTAAATTTCATGGCATCATAATAATTAACAACTAACTTTTATTAAAATGCTAAAGAATGTAAATTTGCTCAAGAAGGGGAAATTATTTTTGAATTATGTAAAAAATAGCATTTAATCATGCTAGGTTGTGACTGATGTATCTTTGTTTGTTTTATTTGTCTTCAAGAGAAAAGGTTCTTTAAATCATAGAGAAAATTTTTGAATAAATGAACTTGAGTTTCTATCAGGTAACAAAAATAAAAAAGAATTGTAATAAAAAAGCTGTTTTACCAGGGCAGCTATTTCTTCAAAAAAGATATTTAACAAAGGGTAAAAAAAGTTTCATTCTAACCACCCAACAAGCAGTCCTATAGGACTGATAAACCGCCCTTAATTTCCTGACACGAAATCATAAGGTAGTAAATGAAATAAAATAATAGGGGATTGATATGGAACTCTCTCCTGATATTTTTCAATCAGTCACTCAATTTGATATGCTCATCAAGAAAGTTTCGCAACAGCACTTTGTAGTCTTTAAGAGTTCTATATTTTACTGAAATTTTCAGTGAGTTCATATGGGCTGTAGTTCTTGGACAGTCTCAGAGCTGCAAATAACAATTAGTGAGCAGTAATTAATGATGGTTTGGATCGTTTCGATTTTTTAACTCTAAGCTAAAGTTTTCTGTGAAAAACGCATCGAAAAAATGGAATATTAAAATTCAGAAAAATTGGAATCAAAAATTTAGAATTCAATTGAGAATAGGACATTCTTCTAAAGAAAATGTAATTGTATACACTCTTGCGAAGAAAATGTTGCTCTGTGAGGAAAAATATATCAGTTTCCATTGTGCCTTAGCTCGGTGTGTCTAGTAGCAGGCAATATGCTGCAACAAAATTGTGAACAGCAGTTTTTGTTACAATTGAAATGAACTTCAAGGGAGTGTCATACATAAAAACAACTTAATCTCAAATTAAACAGTTCATAATATTAGAAAAATTGTTCCAAGAGATATTTATTTATGAACACTTTGGTACCAAACGTCGCCATTTTTTTGCCGACTTTTTGGTGAAAATTGGCGATTTTCGGTTATCAAGTTTGGAGAGCCATAAAAATTGAATTAAAAGAGGTTTTTGAATGTGATTTTCTTTATTTTTCTACTAAAACAAAGTACTTTGTTATGACTCGGAGTTATGGAAAGTTTGAGCTCAAAATTTGGATTTTGCCCAAAAAGACCCCAAAATTTGATCTACTGGACTGTAAACTAGGAGTTGCCATGGCAAAAGTGGGCTTGGTCACAAATATATTTTACTGATGAAAATGTTCACAGATAAATTTTGTTAAAAGTCACAAAGTTTCATGGCAAAATCTTTTTTAGTTTTTGAGTAATACTAAAAAAACTACCAGGGGAGAGATTTTATGCAAGTGTTAAACTATTTTACGAACTTTGCAAAACAATATCAATTTAGAATTTTAGTTTACTAGTACATGGTGCCAGAAGACCAATGTTTACAATATGAATATAATTGCAATTTTTCAGGACATATCGCTTACTTTTGAATGGGGGGAGGGGTAAAATGTAAATGTAACAATTTAATGGCAATTTCCCTTCATACAAGCATTTGTCAGTATCGATAACTTTTGAAAGAAAACATTAATAAATTGCTTTTATTTTTCAATCCGTAAAGGGATTTCAAGGTGAAAATATAAGTTGGGTTCATATGAAAGAGAACAAAAAGTGATGAACACTACTTTTTATTTCATCTCAATCTGACTTTTCCTTCTCAAGATATTTGAGTTTAAAGATATGTCACTTAGGGAATTTGCCTAAATAGTTAAAGAATTTGTGATGTCATCTAGTGTATAGAAAAATTGCTCCAATCTTGAATATTGAATATCTCAGGTTATCATATAATTTTATACCTGAAAATTTATACACTATTTGTACATATTAAGGAAAATTCAATTATAAAATTTTTTTTTCTTCACTAGTTCCAGGTCCTAAGACTAGTGACCTAAAGCTTATCTATCAAAAAAAAAATATTACAGAAGAGGTGTAATATGCATCTACTATGTATTGGTAACAAAATAAACCTACCTACCCACCTACCTACCTACCTACCTACCTATGAAACTTTTTATTTCGATAGCACTATCATAACCTGAGATATTTAAAAAGACAGATTGAGATGAAATAAAAAGTGAAGTTCATCATTTTTTCTCCTCTTTCATATGAACCCAATTTATATTTTCACCTCAAAATCCCTTTAAGTAAATTACTGAAACATAAAGCAGACATTACTGAGAGAACATTTTATTTTTTTTACTTTTCTATGAAAAAAAAAATTTGTTGTTTTACCAGAGCACTTTGTGCCCATTTTATAGAAATCGGACCCTGCCTTAACTTTCTAGAAAAGCCTCTGAAACCTGTATCCAAAATAAAAAATCCTGTCAGAGAAACTATTTAAAACAATCTATTGGAAATAAAACCTAAGTATTACCTACAAACAATAGATTCCGAAATCAAAAAACATAAAAAATAATAGTTTAAAACTTCCATACCTACTTTTGTTGTTTTTAGTCTACATTGTGCATTCCAAGAATCTTGACAGCACATCCAATACCACCCAAGTGTTACCCTATTTAAGTGCATACAACCATACCAAGGCTCGTCTCATATCTAATACATAATTTCAAAAATACTTGAAAGTCCTTAAGGAGGACGTAAAACTTATATTGAACAATGTTGAGGCTTAATAAAATTTGAACTAATATTGTATTGCATGTTAGTGAAATAAAATGGATTAAAATTAATCAATATCGATTTATTTAGGATAATTTCAAATGAAACAATTAGATAGGAAAAATACAGCTAATAATTAGATCGTATATAAAAGGGAAATAAACTCACTTTTGAACATAATGCACAATATCAACATTTTAAGTTTGGAGTTGTGGATATCATAAGAATGATTTGATGAGATAAAAACATGCACCAAGTAAAATAGAATTTTAATTGACATCATCACCGCATGCATTACTCGTTTCTTAGAACTCACTTCTGAAGTGATTGGAATGTGAAAAATACAGTTTAATTTTATATGAAAGAATGTGAAGACTGACTAATTTCCTTCGTTTCATCTTACCCAGATTTTTATTATCAAAATATCATTGTTTCAAAATTCTTTAAAATTTAAATTTTTGATGTTATCAAATTATGTTTTATGAGTACTCATAAACGTGTACATTCTTATTACAAGTGAGAAACCCTAAAATAATCAAATATTAAAGAATTTGAAAGAAATGTGTGGTATCTGAAGAATAAAAATATGTTTTCTAAAGAAAGAGGAATTTCTACTTGGTACAATAACTAGTTTCATAAAAATTAGGGCAATAAAAGGCAATCAGCAGAAGGTCACAATACTCTGTATACTTGCAAATACTTCAAAAATATAGAATCATCTTGATCATATACAATTATAAAAGATCAGTTAAAAGATAAGATGAAAGATACCATTATATAATGTTAAACAAAGTAAAAACAAAGTTCTCAAACAAGCTTGTTTTAAGATCCTAAAATGCACAAACATACACTCGGAAGAAAATACCATGCAGACATTACTATTAGACACTACTACAATAAATGTTACTCACACTACTCACCATAGGCAATGCCTTTTCTAGAAAGTTAGGGCAGCGACTGATACCTACCCAAAAGGCACCATATAGGGTAAAACTTATTTAACTGATGGTTTTTGTCAGTTTTTTAGCTAAAAAGGCACAAAAGAAATTTAGGCAAGGCACAGCTGTTACTTGGACATATTATAGGCTTGGAAATGGCACTGATAGGGAACAACACTTTCAAATACTTAAAGCTATTGGGAGTTTCGAACATTTACAAAATCTGATTGGTTAAAAAAATTGAAGCAATTTCTTATGCTTTGAAAACAGTGCAATATCGACAAAAAACGATGTAATATTGCCAAACCATAGCAGTTCAAACAATTTACTCTTTGAAATGCATTGTAAACAAAGAATTTTTGAATATGAACTTTCAGTGATGTTTTGAACCTAGCAATAAACTAACCCAGTTATTCTTCTTTGGAAATATTGCAAATATTTTAAGGCTCGTGAAAATAAAGAGTGAAAATAAAAGAACTTGAAAAATATTTGCCTTATTGTACTCAAAACCATGCGATAACTAATACCTGATAATCAATTGAAAATTTATTGCCGCTAATAAACATTGCAGGCCTGGCACACTACATTCATATAGGAGTGTGGTTACCACTCTCCCCAAGAATATTGAATAACTTGCCATGATAATAGGCAATCTAGCAAAAATATTTATAAACACACGCCTAAACTTAAAGAAGGAGAGTGATGGCCACCTACCTGTAGATTTTCTTATGACCAGGGCCTGCATTGCTTTAAAAATAGTATATTGATAATCTTAATAAACTCTCTATACTCTTGACTCTAAACTTCATCTTTTTGAATTTAACCTTTTCACAACATTGGCTACTTTTAGTAAGTCTTGCCTAATAATTTTTCAGCAATCTAAAGATCTAATATTACCCTTTATAATAAAACTTTTGTGAGCTATTACTGCTCTATAATATATAAGTTTAGTAAAATAGCCGCAAAACAATAAAACTATCTACAAAAAATGTCTCGTCTTTGATATCTTTCATTTTCCAAAGATATGCAATGTATGATAAAATGCATAAGAAAAATCAAAGGATATGAAAATTATATTTCACAAAATCTATTGATTTGAACTTCATTGATTCTATGGACATAAACCTTTAACCAACACACTAACTCAAAGAAAAGATATACCTTATTGTTGTACAAAGTTTTTTAAAATTTTTTTTAAATAATCCAAATTCATTTGTTCAAAATGGGAAGTCATCTTTGTCTTGAAAAAAAAAACGACAGGCTTTACCATAATATGGGAAAGTCAGATAGAGGAAAAATAGTTTTAATTTCTTGTATATATATGTTTATTTCAATCAATTGAAATACAAAACTCTATTTAAAGAAATTAATATACACTATAAATGAGACAAAAATCCCATAATCTCGTAAAAAAGAAATGATAAATTATTAGAGAGGCTAGGACTGTCTTCTGAATTAGCAACAGTAATTCTTATTGGAGAAGCAAAAAAAATAAAAATAAAACAAAAAACAAAGCAGTGTGTTAGCTAGGGCTAAAGGAAAATGTGGGAAGGCTATTTCCCAAAGAGAAGAGGCAGTGAATTTCCTAAAATATGAATCTGGTCAATTCCAATAAAAATGTAAGAAAGTTGAATTTCACAACTTGTATCTAAAAGGCTATTTCCCAAAAATTCTAGTTAAAACACTGCAAAGCTATTCCAATACTGTGAGGATCAATCTATAAAAAAATGCATGAATAAGGAAAAGGTTTGCGTTTGAAAGCACGCATGTATATAAGGTTAAATCAGTTAGAAAAAAACAAGATCAGTTAAAATTAACGTAATGGTTTTTCATATCTTCATATTTTCAAAGCTAGATAAATTGAAAACAAAAGATAAATAAGAGGTTTCTTTAGCACTTATTCCTAAGGATATTATACAAATAAAATAAAATAAAGAATGCTTCTACAAAAAAAGTCATTTGTAAGTTTTCATAGTTATTTGACTAAATTGAAATGAGAATGATCTTAACACAAGTAATAAACCTAGCTAACACATTTTTGATTTTGATAATCTCAGAATCTTAAAAAACATGTAATTTAGAGAGACATATTACAGGCCTCTTACAGTCAGACAAAAGAGCAAGCGCTTAAGCAAGTAAAAAAAAGTTATTAGATTATTATCATCAAAACAGGGGCAAGCTGTATAAAAAATATCAATCTAATAAAGTAAAATCAATATGCTGAACCATGATAAACTATATTTCAACAGAAAAACAATTTCATAGCTTTAAAAGTGAAATAAATGACACTTTCATATGTATAGCATGTAAAAACATTATGTATGCTTAATTTATCTTAGTAAAAATATTTTCAAAAGAATAAATAAGATAACCTAAGAAAACACTAAATATTTTCAAAATCACTATAATATTAAGCAATAAATAAACTATGAGAAAGCAAATCCTTCACTGCCGTGCCGAATAGCAATTAGAACTTTTTCGCGCAGATCTTTTTCGGAATCATAATCTGATAGCTCAATAGCGTTAAAGCAAGTTCCAGCACAAGGAAGCTAAAAATTAAATGGTTTTCAAATAATAAGAAATACATATTATACAAATAAGGATGGTGTATAATGATAAATCAGTCGACCACTTCTTCATAATAATTACTCAATTAAATAACTGAAAGGTATATTTTGTTCCCATGACCAAAAAGGCTTCCGTCTATAATGCAGGGGTTGAAATAAGGATTTTTTTTCCAGTCGGCTTTTTTCATGAAATACAGATTAGGGGCCACCATGGTTGGGCCCAGAGAAA
>JANSTP010098896.1:0-13281 GCA_025330745.1 Cladonema radiatum | reverse complement strand
TATCCGCTGAAGTTCTACGCATAGGCAGAATATGTTCAGATTACAACAGTTTTCTAAACTCATCTAAACTTTTAATAGAGAGAATGATAAATCAGGGGGCTAAACGAAGTAGATTGAGAGGAGCCATGACTAAACTTTTTAATAAACACATTCTCGATTTCTCTAAATTTGAAGTAACTAAAAAAGATTTTTGTAAGAATATTTTGAGCTGTTAAATGATTTACGGTTTCCATGGCAACATAATTTTGTAAATAAACTCTAATTAAGCTGGACTTAATTAAAATTTCTAATTATTTATTTTTTATTTTATTTTATTTTTTATTTTTTACTTATTTATTTATTTATATTTTTTTTGCTTATCAATTTATTTTTTATTTTAATTATGTAAATGTTATGTGTTGATTTATTTGTTTGTGAATTGTGAAATTTTATGTTGTGATGTACATGTTGTCCTTGTTTTCGTCCAAACATATCACTGAAGTCTGGGGAGTGTTATCGATAGAGCAGGTGATGCTTACTTGTTCGGGACACCTGATCACAATACTAACTATAATGCTCTGTATCCAGCAGGGTATTATTGTTGGTCCAGATGACGAAATTGTTATGTTTTTTATGTTGCCAATGTACTTTTTTGTGTGTTTTTATATTTTTCTATGCGTGGATAGTTTACAGTTGTGTTGTGACGTTAACAGTTTTGTTTTTGTATATAGATTGCAACATAGGGGCAGACATGGTATGTTGTGTCAGAAATCTGGTGGCGCTTATTTCTGAGGTGGCCTTAACATACATGCAATCTGTTAAATGTCTTGTTGTATATTTTGTGTTTCTGATATATTTATTCTTATTGTTGTTGTTATTACTGCTTACATTTTTATTTTGGGCTCTCTAATTTACATGACATGCAGATATATGCTATGTCCTAATCTTCAATATTGGTATCATTTTTGACAGTTTGCTTCATGCAAGTTTAATATATTTTTACTTAATGAAGATATTTACAATTCTATAAAAAAGTACAACGAAAGTTCTTTGGGGAGGATCACCAAAGTATATAAATTGTATAAATTGAGTCTCCGAAAATAAGAATAATTCTAAATGCGAAAAAAAACATGTAATAGTTAGAAAAAATAGAAAAAATAACATTTCAATAGCTTCCGTGATAAAACAAAGCAATATGAAAGATAGGATAAAGTGGAAAAGGGAAAGGAATTCTAGGGTATAGACTGCTATTAGCGATCTGGGAGTTTATTTCTCCATTCAAAACGACTAAACGGCTCCATATACATGAAAAGGCGGAGAAACTATGAATATTTGTTGGAGTTACAGAAAAAGAAGTTTGATTTTATCTATGGCACTCATAGACTATGTTAAATTTTCCTTTCACTTTTTATGGCACCTGTAGGCCACGCCTTGGTGTAAACTCTATCTGTGGCACTTATAGGCCACTAGTAAATATCAATTTTCATTTCATTTTGAATTTCGTTTTGAATTTTAATTCAACTTTAAATTTCAATCTAAATTTCATTTTCAAATTAAGTTTCAATTTCAATTTAATATTTAATTTCAATTTAATTTTCAAGTAAATTTCATTTTCAAGTAACTTTTGTTTTAAATTTAAATGTCATTTTCAGTTTTAAATTTTATTTTAAATTTCATTTTTGTTTTTGATTTCAATTCTGTTAATCAATGTAAATTAATTTAATTGAATTTTCACTATGGCATTTATAGGCCACCGTACTTCTGTGTGTATTTTTCCAGTTAGAGAAGTGACAAATATTGTCAAGCGCGTTCACAGGTTAAGTGACAAAAAAGAAATGTTGTTATATATTTGTCATTTGTCAATTCTTGCAGCGTTTTGTGTTTCTTAAGTTGTGATCATGAAACGTTGATTGAGAAGCTTACTTCTGGAAAGCCAATTTGAAACCTAGTTTGCATCCAGTCATACTAAAAATTGTGGAATCTCTATCGTTATCGATAATAAATTTCATTGTTCCGTTACCGTTGATATGAGTGAAACCTTTTTTCTATAAAAGTTAAATTTTTAATATGTTGAGTTTTGCTTTATCCTGCCTGCCTGGGCTTTTTGATATTCTTTTCGGCTAGAAAACGATGCTTACTTATCAGCTACACTTTGCTATTCTTATAAACGTTTAGGTCCTTTAAATTTGATATTGTCATCATCTTTCATTGACACCTACCACAAAAAAATGGATTCTGTTAGAAAAATGTAGATGAAGGGCGGTTTTATCTGAACAACAGAAAAAAAAAACCACTGCTGTCCAAAAAGACTATGACCCTAGGTAAATTCAGGGATGTATCCAGCATTTTTAAAATGTGTATTATACCTTGGCTCCAAAAAATGGCGTACACCAAGGTTGGAAGGCGAAAAAATTTATACATTCTAGATACCCTAGAATGGCTATTTTAGTAATTTCAGTCAGTAATTTTGATACCTTTAAATAGTGATTTTCGACGTATTAATACTGATAATAACCCACATAAGCAGGTTTAATTCAGTATACACAATACTATATTTTATGTCCACTTTATAGATTCAAACTGTGACATTAGTACAATTAATCTTCTCAAATCAAAAACTGAAATACTGCAATAATTGAATTTCATTTTGAAAGTGGTTTAAAATTTTCTTATACGTGTAAAAAATTTGGAAAATTACTTATCAAAAGACTGCTATGCTATTAATTCTCAGAGAAAATTATTTTTTTGAATGGTGAATGAACTAAATAAATATCAATTTTCAAATTCAACTCTGACAATTGTCAACTAAAAACTGAGAGCAGACTTGGTCAGGTATTTTGAAAAAACTCTGAACAAAATATGAGAAAGTAAATATGATGCATAAAAAATATATACACATTTTCAATCATCTTTTTCTAAAAATAAAGATTTTTCTGCAATCTCCATACATATACTCTATATAAATGAAGTGAGTTTGAAGGCAAACTCACAAATAATAAATTGGCAATAAAATATCATGAAAATTTATTGGGAAAAAGTCAGAAACAGTTTATATGATTATATGCTAATTTTATATCTAAACTTTCTGATGCTAAGCATTTCATTGCATAGCATCACTGTATGTTTAACTGGTACTCACAATTTGATTAAAGGACAAGAATTATTCCGCAAAAAATGTAATTACTATCTGTAGATCAGAAAGAAACATAGATCTGTGAACAGTGGATATCTGCTCACTCAATTTCATGAAGGAAACTCAAGTACAAGTCAAATTTAGTATAAATCAAGTTACAGTAGATAGAGTGTAATATTGGATAAAAAATGTTACACCCACGCCCAAAAAAAGGGCGTCGTCAGGTGGGAGGGCGTGGTTGGGTCTAAAATCTTTTTGAAAATTGCGGAACTAAATTTTGTTCATTTGGCCAAAATTTCAAGTCAATTGCTTTTGTAGTTTCCAAGTAATTTTGTATTTATGAATGCCAGCCATGTTGTTTCTGAAGATGTTAATTCTCATGCAGTGTTTAACATCAAAGAGTTAAGATCATGGTATAGTATTATTACTAGCAGTATTAGATTTCTTTTTTGTAACAACATCACCAGCATTGAGCTGGTTTTGTTATTAGATATTCCGAAGTTATTGATATTGTTATTAGATATTGTTATTTTTTGTCATTGTCTCTAGTTTTCATGGTTTTCACA
The DNA here is from genome assembly GCA_025330745.1 of Cladonema radiatum. NCBI lineage: Eukaryota > Metazoa > Cnidaria > Hydrozoa > Anthoathecata > Cladonematidae > Cladonema > Cladonema radiatum. The sequence goes on along the minus strand of JANSTP010098896.1, from coordinate 9,603 downwards.
GCAATGTTGTGAAAGTTCGCCTGCATTGTAGTCTATAGTTTTCTTTTATTTCACTGCTTTTTCTCATCTATTGACAATCTAATCACTTTCAAGAAGTTACTAAAAGCATTTGTTGTTCATCATTCATATTTTCTAATTGACAGCCAGCTTGGATTTTTCGGGATTTTCTTGCGTTTTTGACAGTTTTCCTTTTCGTTGTTTCAAACAAACATTTGGTTTGAATTTACTCGAGAAAGATTGTAAATCGAAAGCGAAATGTCACGTTTTTTAAAGACGTTTTGGGGGGTTTCAAAAATAGGACTCGGTTAAAAAATAAGGCTTAGGTTAAGCTAACAAAGTCCTCTATGTCCTCAAGATAATTTTTTGCTAGTTTTATTTGCATGTTATCAAATTATTTGAGTTACTCCCTCCAAAGTGGAGGGAGTTACTATAATGACTGCATGACTGGTGCATTGTTATTTTGCATCTTATCTAAATATGGAAATAAATGGCACTGATGTTTTCTTACCCACTGTTATTTATTCTTTATCCTAGCGCATACGCAACTATTATGAAATGAGAAAATTGGTTAGATTTTATGTCTCCGCTGAGATTTTGTGTCTCACATTGTCACCCCTGAGTTATTGAGCCAATCTATTGCAATATGTTTTGACGCAGACCAGGCGATGACAGACAGGAACAAAATAAGTGAATAAGAGAATAGTTCACTGCACACTTCGGAAAAGTAGATTAATCCGTTGCACCGGAACGTGTTTTTCAGGAAATAATGAAAGACTTATACTGAACAAAATACCCAAGAGAACTATGCTAGCTAGCATAAGTTAATTTGAAACGTTAATTTCAACAAATCAAGATATCCAAAAATAATTTTTGTTGATTGATTAACAGTCGTGTAGTTATCTTTTGTTATGATGTACAAGCGAAAATTGTTTGTTGAAAATAGATTCATCTATTTTCGAGGATGATTGGGAAATATTTTCAGCATATGAAGCATCAATTAGTCATTTCTGCTACCTGATCCATCTGATTGGTAAAAAGCGCAACCACGACAGTGCCTCTTAAACAAAGACATTACAAAGTGGAAACAAATTCAGCGAAATGGAGTTTCGACGAAGTTTTTTCCAAATTAAGCGAAATGGAGTTTCGACAAAAGGAACTCCACTGGGTCAAATTACTGACAGCTTAGTATGAATATATAAAAGATTTAACCCATCCTTGTCAACCCTACAACCCATTCAACCCAACCCATATATAATAGATTTAATCCATCCAATAGTTCATTGCCAGTAACGGGGAAAGATTTCATTGGAGAACGGCTGTAAGAGGTGAACAAGTTCATTCAGACATACAAACGCCTAGAGTGCAGGTTCTTCGGCAAACGGCATTTTTGGCCAATTCCGAAATACCCAAATGCTACAAAATGAACGAAAATGAAAGAAGAGAAAATGTAATGAAAGAGACATGAATACAGATTATGCCACTTTTACACTTTTCGTATTAGCACTTACGGACTAATCAGTTTTTTTCACCTATTCACTTATCAGAAGCATTGACATTTATAACAACACTAGCAGATATTTTTCGATAAAAAAGAACACTCTAAAAAGTATCATTACCAATTGGATACAAACAAAATTATCTTTTGCAGTAATCTAAGTCATGTTTATTATGTCTTAGAGATTTCCGAAGCTTGAAAAGAAATATTGTTGAAATTGATGAATGTCCTTTGCATACAAAGCTTACAAACCAATTGTTAACTATAGCGTAATAACAATTGATCTCTGCGTGAACCTGCAGCATGGTTTCCTTAGTAAATAATTTTGCATAGTTTTTAAGCATCAGAAATATATGGTTGTCACAGTTTCACGGCCCCTAGCACCCAGTACCTGGCCCCATCCCCCTTGGCCCCTGGCCCTCTACCCGTTCTGCATTTTTTTCTGATAAATTAAGAACTAGGTGTGAATGGTTTTTCAAAAAATATTAATTGGACAAAAGTATAGCTATAGGGTTAAGACAAATTAGGTTAACACCAAGTCTTACTATAGACAAAAGTACATCATCATATTCCCGTTCTGTGAGCCAACAATCACAGATATTAGCTGATCTATTAAAAGACCACTTTATCTTTTTGACTTGAAAACTCAAATTCTCAACAAATTCTCAATTTGTTGAGAATATGTGAATTGTTGAGAAATTGTATACATTAAATCCTATTTTCTATGGGGGTAGCTAAAATTCAGTTTTGCATCTTTTGAAAAATTTGACTCCTCACACTCTCTTACCCCTTTTTCAGACAGTCAAAGGAAGACTTTTTCTCACCAACTTGACTGCAGATATATTATGTCGAATCATCAAAGGTGGGTAGACAATAACATAGTATTTAGATATCGGTGTCATTATGAAGTCAAAAACATCAAAATGACGTCTTTTTTGTAGAGAACGACATTCTTTTTTAAAAAAAGATAGAAATTTTGGTTGGAAAAATTTTTTGCTGAGGCCCTAATTTCGGTGGGAAAATTTTTGGCCTAGATTATCGGCGAAATTTTATTCCACTGAAATTTTTGGTTCTTAATGTAGCAAATTCATGGCAAACACAATATCTAATTTTTGATAATAAAAACATATCTCGTTGTAGTTTACTTATTACTGAGGTTTGGTGGCAAGACCAATTGAAATCAAAACTAAGAGTTACACCGATATATTATTTTGACTGATTGAAATTGATTGAGTTTATTTTGAATACACTTCAATAAAAAAACTCTTTTTTTGTGCCTTAGCACTCCCTCCTATTACTCACTCCCTCTAGGATTTTCAATGCTAGGGGAGGGAAGTTAGGGTTGGGTAGGTGATTAATTGGTTCTGCCACTACCTCCACCCCTCCCCTTGTATACGTTGGAAATCACATATATTAACGTTAAAAAACTTTGTACGATGATCAGGCTTTTCAGTTTATTTAGACATAAAAAGTCGGTTTTTGCTATAAAATGACCCTAAAAATGACCTACCAAACCAAAAAGTTGGTGTTGCTACGATAACAGAGGCGTGGTTGCTAAGTTTTTTTCTCAGCACTGTGCTCCAAGATAATTTTTTTTTAAATATCACAAAGATTCATGGCCTAAGCGGTATTAATTACTGAGCTGTATTTGAAAAACTAACATTGAGTGTAAAATCCCCCCAGCTAGAATTTGGCTAAATTTCAGTATATGGTTAGTTTTTCCGTAGTTAATAGATTTTTTTGCACAATACCTAGGCCGGAGGATTTTGATATGTTTTTGTAGAAGGAGTATATACTTTCTAGTGTAGTATAAATGGCTAAATTCCGAATTTATTCTAGGTTGACCCTATGTTTGGACTTTTACCCTAGGACTACTTGCCAGATTCAAAAAATGGGGTATTTTCTCAAAGTTTTTTAAAAAAGAACGTTTTCAGATAGTTCGTTCAGACAGTTTGAACATGAGCACGCATCTGTACATCCAAGTCAATTCTTTGCACATTGACAATTTTTCTCGCATGGTTTACAACTGCAGGATATCAGTTCTATAATCTAGATAAAAAAGTAATAGTTGTTCACAAATACAATTTTGGTATCAAAAAACACCGAAATGAAAACTTTTGTGTAGATTTATACCTGTTCTAGAGCCGGAATGCATGTCATCCAATGAATATCAAGCTGTTCTTCCACAATGCACCATCCATGGTTTTCAGGTCAGTCAATGTTGGATATCGACGAACCAAAACATTTTTACATGGTGGTAAATTTTCAATGCTTCCCTTTCTTTGACAGTAAACTGTGTAACGTAATTGATTGATGTCAATACCATTTAAATTTGCATAACATTACCCATATATTTGACAGACAAAATGCTCAGGTTTTTCACGTGTTTCTTGTCTTAATACGTTTTGTGTTCTCATTGTTGCAAATGCATTGACATAATTATGATCTTTTGCCATAATTGCAAATGGTTTAACTTTGCTTCTCCCAGTAAACGCACTGCAGTCACAACCGGTGAACGCATGATATTCAATCAAAGCTTTCAAAAATAAATTTTTTCCTGCTTTTGTACAGTTAAAATTATCATTCATACCATTCACAACTTTTTCAATGTCAATTATCCATCGGTTGTTTTTTATTCCAGTGAGAAATAACAATCTGGCATTTATTTCGTTGTAGTTGGCTAGAGCAATGATGAAAACATCAGTATCAGGGCTCGAAATCACAACGTTGGAATAACTTTCACTTGCATGTAAAGCATGTAAAAATTAGTAATATATCAACAACATTGAATATTATAAATTGGAGGATTAAATTTTCGAACAAATATTACAATCTAAAAGGACATATATTAAACATTACTGACAAACAGTCAATAAAATAGCAAACAGAAAATACTAGCCAACTCGAAATCGACATCATCCAAACACTTTAAGATTGCTATGAAGATTGGAAACTCTCTCACTATTTCCAAACACTGTCCCAAATGCCATCTCGAAACATCCAAGCGACAATAACAAAGTATATATTCAAGGCCATTGCGCAACACACATTGGGAAATATACCATCTTGGCAAATTATACAAAGATTCCAGTAGAACTAAAACAGATAGCTTTCTACCTTAATAAAAGCAACTGTCATGCTTTTAGAACTGATAAGAGAGAGCAAACTACAAGAAATATAATAAGTAAGATAAAATTAGACTATCTAGAAAATTTTCCAAAAGTAGTCAAATACTCTACAGTGGCATTTATGATACTTTGATTTTGTTCAAAATTAAGATTCTCATATTCATAAAGTAATAAATCCGTCTTTTGGATTGTAAACATAGAAGGAAAACAATTCTTGCAGATGTTACTTTCTTAAAAAGGGTCCTACGTAAATGACAATAATGATGGCAATGTAATAAAAGATGCATCAAATCCTCCACCCTGACACTACAGGAACATAAAGGATTTATACAGTTATTGAAATTATGGCAAAACCTATGATCTTACAGATGGCTAAGTACCAAACGAAAGTGAGACAGACACTTGATTTCCAGAACGTTGTTGCAACTGTATATATATTTTGATCGAGGCTTAACAAAGGACAATAGCTTCTTTTTAAAAGCTAATAGTAAAGGAGAATTTTTTATTTCCTCGTCTAATTTATTCCATTCCATCAAACTGCAAGGTAAAAATGAAAATATTTAAGCATCAGTACTGCAGTTAAATAATATAGAATCAGATCTCAAGTTATAATATGGCATCTTTTCTAGGGGACCATCCCACTTGTCCAACAATTCACATGTCCCACATCCCACTTATCCGACAAAAATTGAATTCGGACTTCCGGCTACCCACTTGTCAGACAGACCACTTTATCGACGACCCAGTTATGCAACATTTAAACTAAAAGGACAATAAAATAGTATAGAAGCCTAAAGCTTATATACCATGGTTTTTGGAGGTTGTGTATGAAAGTTATCAGAACATAAATAATATTTAATAAAAGGCTTTTCAAATAGTAAATGTAAAGAAACCAGAACTCCCCTCCCCCTACATTCAATGTTGAGTGTTTCACAAGTTTGTCCCAAAAATCTGTCAGGAAGCATCATTGAGACAGGGGAAAGAGGGCAATGGCTTTTTCACAAAATTAAGCTAGTTCAGGAAATACAAAAAACACAATAAATACGACAATTTCTAAAAACATTTCATGGAGTGACCAAATTCTATAGAGCCATTATTGCTAGACATACATCAAAAATAGCCTTGAAAATAATGAATCCGAAACTCATTCCAAATGCTGTCATGACAGCCACGGTAAAATTCAGGGAAATTCTTCATAACTAGTAATAGAACATTATAGAACTATTATTGTTCAATCTTATCTTCTAAGGTTTTAGTTCTAATTGAGATAGCTAGGAACTAGTCTGATTTTTATATATATTATGAAACCCTCATCTGTGTTAGAGGAAAGGTGGTCAAAGCTCTCTGTTTTGATTCTTGTCGGACAACTGGATGGCGTACTTTTGGGCTGAATGACAAGTGGCCAAAAGATATTTTTTTGAAAAATATATCGGATAAGTGAGATGTCGGGCAGTTGAATTGTCGAACAAGTGAGCCGACTCCTTTTTCTGGAATCAAACCAAACAACTAAGTGGGAGTTTTAGTTGTTAATAATGTATAAAAGAGAAAAATTTTCCCAACCCATCTTTGCTTTTTCAAGCTTTCAAGGCCTAATTCATTATCAATGTTCTCACATGATGTTCCCTGAATTGCACCTGTTATCGCCAGGCATTGCGCTGTTTCAAGTCCATTAGAAAAGGTGGCATTATTCTGCTAATTATACATAAGACCAGTAAAATCTAAATGTGGTCTGAGCCGCTGAAAAGCGACCTATAACTTGTTAGCAAAAATTCTCTTGGCATCCAAGACCTGTATTCTATATGAAATTTTCTTAAACTTATAGCAAAAATACTATCAGGATTTCAATAGGTCCAATAGAGTGAATTTATCATTAGTTCAGAGTGGGCATGAAACGTTCTAAGGACTCCCACTATAGGGTACATTCTCGCACGCGCATTCACATTCCATTACAGTCGTCCATTGCGGGCTGCATGCTGGCTGTTAGCATTTCCATGCCTTTCGAGAACAACGTCTGATGGAGAATTGTTTTCACCAGGTTCTGTCCATTCAATAATATACAGGTAATACTTTTGCATTTGAGGCAATTTGGTGTTTTTGAATCCAGCAGAGGAAATTTGTAAAATTGTTTGACTTACTATAGCGGTAATGCTTGTTGATGTGAAAAATATTTGCAGTGTTCATGATGCCTATTTTTTTGCAATGAGCTTTTCCATCTTCGCAACAGCTTCTTCTATTAAAAAAGAATTTACCAATCGCCTCTTGATTGACTGTAGTTTGGGTACCATCAGAAATCAAATAATATTTTTTGGAGTTTCCACTCTTTGAAAATGCTCCATTTTCATAAACTTTCGCAGTGTCAATAGATGATTTATCTGAAAACAATGTGCAAAAAAAGGTTCTTCTTTCAGCTGATGGCTTAATGGCCATTTTTTAAATGTTCTGGATTAACCAGAAGAATATTAAAGATCACTTCCGTCTTCATGATGTCATTGAAATCAATGTCATCTTTGTTTTTTATTGCATCACTACTGCTTCGCATTAGTGGTGTTTTCTTCATCAATTGAACTTGACGGTGGCTCATCATTTGTTAAAGTTGTTGTTTCAACTGGTGGAAAAAAATTCGAATCAAAACTTAAAAACAGTCTTAGATCTTCTCCACCATCCCTTCCATGAAAATTTAGAACGAAAAAAAAATATTTTTGTTACTGCAATAGCTTTTTATTAGTGGAAAATGTTTTTTTGTTAATAGTTTTTATTTTACAAATGTTACATTACCATATCAATGAATGTATCAATTCAATTAAAGTCTTAGTATTTAAAGTTCTACCGTGAAAAGCGTAGAGCCTTCGTCTCTCATAATTAAATCATAGAAGACTTGATCAGAAAAAAACATTTCCGAAATATATTTGTCCTTCGATTCTACTATAGTGAAGATAATCTTCAAATTTTGAAGTGCTATATTTGGAATGTATATTGGTGTATGTGCCATTAAAAGTCTATGTGCCTGAGAGTAATTTAAAGTCTAAACTGCAGCCAGTGAACACTTACGAAGAGAAGTGTAAGTTTTGAAGGTAAACAATACATTATTTTCCACTAAAAAAGATTATTTGCTTGGAAAATTTACAACCTGATTCCTTGTTATACTTTTAGGTAATTATTATAATTAATTGTCTAATTTTAGGGTAGAGTAAACCTTCTCCTTTTTTTTTTTTTTTTTTTTTTTTTTTGCAAATTAGTAAGCCAAATATTTGATAAATTGCTTTTCAGAGCTTCACCTCTGTAATTGGAAAGGTAGAAAAGGAGATTCAAATGGTAACAAATCATTGAAATACATTAGGACGTGAGAACAATATGAAAGCCATTATACCTATTCAAAAGAGAAAAAACCCAGAAGACAATGGAATTTGCGTAGAAAAAGATGAACATACAATTTTACTATTCTAATCTCTCTGTATTAAAAATGAGTGTAATCTAAGAAGCTTTAAAACTACAGGGTGGGCAGAAAAAAAGGTGACATTTTTTCAAGTTGCATTAAAAGCCAAAACTTTTGTATTTGCTTTAGTTTTTACACCAAACACAAGTGTGGAACATTTTCGTTGATTAATATTTAGTTTGTTCAGAATAATTTTCTCAAACTATAATAACTTGAGAGGAAATAAAATTACCAGAGAAAAGTGGGCCACCAGGGAGCCACTATTTCGGGCCATCATTCCATAAAATAAAAAAAGTCTCTGAAATTTGTTCTCTTTGCTTTTACATATGCTGGAAAAGAAAATTTTAATTTTTTAATTTGGTGAGATGGATGGACTGAAATGGTGGCTGGTGGTCCACTTTTCCTTAGTAATGAGATTTGTGTTTTCAAAAGGTAGCTACTTTTCTTATTCCAGATTTTACTCAAAAGCTACATTCAAAGAAACAAGTCTTTCTGAGGAGATTTTTGTCTTTTTTTATCACGTGCTTTGGTCGCATGGATAAAGAAGACGTCCTTCAGTTGTGTCTGCTGTATTCTTGTAACAAATACTTAGCGACGATTTTTTACATTTTTAAATCTGATTTGTTTATTGTTGATACAGATTTTCAAACATTTTATAGCTTGTTTTTAAAATTATTGTTTTCAAAGTTGATGAAGAAGGAACTTGATTATCTTTTAACGAAAAGTTTTTCAAAGACTCCGAAATATTAAGTGTTTGGCAAAAGTTTGAAAAATGTCACCTTTTTCCCCCACCCTGTAGATGCTTGTTACAAAAATAAAGAATTTAGCCAGTAATATTATTAATACTTAATGGGTTCAGACGAAAATGGAGTATCGAGTATGATATTTAAGGGTTAGAAACATATCCTGTTTGAAAGTAAATGAATGATCTTGAAAAAGCGGAAATTTTAGTATAGCTTTTAAGAAACATTTTCCATGTAGCTGCCAAATTAGGTTATATATTTTTACAGTTCGTCACTATTATGATATTTTAAAGCTACAACAACCTATAATAACATTTTGAATTATAAAAGGATATTACCCAATTTTATTACTGTTAAAAAATTCTAAACAAGCACAAAAAACCATGCCTAAGGTTTTACTACTTGCTTACTAATCGTGGGCCAGCAAAACCAGTCCATTTTTGAAATAAATTTTAAACAGAAAATTCTGGAAGTTTAGGAAAAAGGCAAAGCAAGGCCAGATAATAAACCACAATTATGGTCATGGTAACATAAAAAATTTGAAAAAGGTTTTCTCAAAAGAAATAAATTATTTTTGAAATTGTAACTGTTGCATTCTCGATTACATAACAGCAGATCGATTTTTGAGAATTTACCTAAGAAACAGCCTCCCAAATTTTTATGCCAAACTAGGTTAACCCTTATTTACTAGTTGAGTACAGTAGTCTCTCTAATTAGCGTACACCGGTGGTGCAAGCGATTTTGTCCGCTAATTAGAGGTGTCCGCTTATTGGAGAGTTTGACAAAATATATCATATTTTCGAA
>JANSTP010098895.1:0-23525 GCA_025330745.1 Cladonema radiatum | reverse complement strand
GTAAGTTGAAGTATATAAGTAGCATAAGAAAAAAGCTGAAAAATGATTACATAGCTTTTTACTTTTACTATTGACAATTCATACCAGTCATCTTTTAAGAAAGGTAATATTTGTTATACAATGAAATCAATATAATTTTGGAGGTTCTTATGAAAAAGAGTTTTTTTATTATCAGTTTATTAGTTTTGGTTGCTGGTCTTGCCTTTGGGCGCGGAGAAAACGAAGACACCAACGCTGTAGTGGTTGCTACTGACAGCACATGGCCACCCTTTGAATTTGTCAATGAAAACAAGCAAATTGTCGGGTTTACTGTAGACTTAGTTCAGGCAATAGCCAAAGAAAGCGGCTTTACGGTTCAGTTCCGTACTGTGGCATGGGATGGAATTTTTGCAGGCCTTACTAATAATGAGTACGACGTCATTGCTTCGTCTGTCACCATTACCGATGAACGTAAGAAACGTGTTGATTTTTCCAACCCGTATTTTAATGCCGGTCAAGTTTTAGCAATGCGCAAGGATGCCGTGGGTTCTGCAAAGTCGCTTAAAGATCTTGTGGGTAAAAAGGTAGGTGCGCAACTTGGCACGCAAGGAGCATTTTTGGTACAAAACAACAAAAACATCGAACTGAAAAACTACGATGAAATAGGTTTTGCCGTAGATGAACTTGCAAATGGCACAATAGATGGCATAGTAGCCGATTCGCCGTTGATATCTCAGTACGTGCTTAAAAACAAAAAATATAGTGACCTCTTCGTAATAGTTGGTAAGCCAATGACTAAGGAAGAATACGGGCTTGTAACGCGCAAGGGTGATACAGATTTACTTGCCAAAATAAATGCGGGACTTGCAGCGGTGAAAAAAAGCGGAACTTATGACAAGATAGTCGCTAAATGGATTCAATAAACCAAAATATTTCCTGCACGTAGCAGAATTGAAGCATCGATTATCAAAATTAATAAGCGAGGCATGAGAAACATTCTTTATTTAAGAACTTTTCGACAAGCTACATGGCTTGAGCTTTTCTTCGACTTGGTATTCGTTGCTTTGATAGGTCTGGTTACACACGATATAGCATATACGCATAACGGGCATATTGCTGTTGAGCAGATTTTAGAACTCCTGCTTGTATTTGTGCCCTTGTGGTGGATCTGGGCAACGCACACAGTGTTTGCGAACAGGTTTGATATGGACTTGCCACGACAAAAATTATTCACCTTGTTCATTATGGCGATGATTATTGTCCTTTCTGTATTTACCAAAAACAGCTTAGGAGAAAAATTTTCGTCTTTTGTTGAAACATATATCGCGATTCGTATTCTTCTAGCATGTGGGTATTATGTTGCGTATAAAAAACTACCAGCACGGGCGGCGTTTGGTAAAAAAATTGCAAAGTCTATTTTATTCGGTGCTGCCATTAGCGGTACCTCAATATTTTTTGAACACAACATAAAGTTCGCTTTTTTCTATGGTGGAATTGTCTTTGACATGCTATATCAGGCCGTATTGTTTCATAAAGCGAAGGACTTCCCTATACACCGAAAGCATTTAGTGGAACGTATTGGGCTTTTGACGATTATTATACTTGGAGAAACAGTCATTAGTATTGTTGGCGGCTTGTCAAAAGTTACATGGGATTTTTTCGATGTGCTGTCAGCGAGTTTTGGTTTTATGCTGCTGGGTTTGATTTGGTGGATTTACTTTGGTTCTCTTTATATTTTGGAAGAGACTGAAAAATTTAAAACAGGAGTAGTCCTCATGTATTCAAATTTGATATTTTGCGTAGGACTCATTTTATTAGCCAGTCTTGTGAAATATTCAATTGTAGGTGGCTTGACGCAGCAAACATTTGCGCGACTTTCTATTGTGAGTTTAACCTTATTTTATGTTGGAAAACAAATTCCTTATATATTTGCTGTTCCCCAATATTTTAAGGTCATAATAATAAATAGCATTATATGCATAAGCATTACGTTTTTTAGCACGATGCTTCCTCGTGTAGAGTATTCCTTAGTTGGCATGACACTGGGAATGTTTATTTACGTATGTATTAATATGAAATTTACGAGAGGGGGAACCTTTGGTTAGAACAAAGATTCCAATATATCTTGTCGGTAACAATGGTTCATCTTCTTAACCTTGCAGCGTATTTAAAATACCTCAACACAAACAGAAGCATAATGAGAATTATGCATGGGGCACTTATAGTATCATGGTAATTGCATACAACGTTCTAATCTAAACAAACAATGGAAAAACTTAAATAACCATGGATACGATGAATCAACCTACGGTCGACACATTTGCATGGCGCGTTTCATTTTTTGGAGCACTTGCCGCCCTTGTTGTCTTACCTATAATAAAGCCAGAGACTTTTCTCACCATATACACTTTTATTCCCGATGGAATTTACAACACGCTTTTAGTAACCCTTTCTTCTATTTTCATAGCTTCGGTTATAAGCATAGCAGTGGGAATAGGTAGGACTATAAACCCAGTCTTAAATAGACTGCTTTCTATTTACGTGGAAGTCTTCCGCGGTATCCCCCTGCTGGTTCAGATTTTTTATGTGTATTTTGTCTTGGGCAGAATTTTGCCACTTCCGCGCTTGGTTGCTGCTGTTAGTGCAATGAGTTTTTGCTACGGTGCTTACATGGCAGAAATTGTGCGCGCAGGGCTTTTGTCAGTTCCAAAAAGCCAGGTGGAGGCGGCTTCTTCCCTTGGCATGAGTCGTTTTCAAACCTTTCGTTACGTAATTATTCCTCAAGCATTTAAAGTTATTCTCCCTCCCTTCGGAAACGAATTCATCATGCTCTTAAAAGACTCTTCGCTTATTTCGATAATAGCGGTTGCGGACATTATGCAAAGAACACGGCAATACGCCTCCCGCACTTTTGATTATTTTGAAGCCTTCACGGTGTGCGCGCTGGTGTATTTGGTTTTGACCTTGCTTTTTTCTAAAGTGGTCTTTTATATAGAAAAACGCATTCATCCTTCGCACCGAACAAAGGAGAAAAACAAATGAGTACAACAGGTACTAAAAAGGACACTACACACAAAGAAGAAATTGTAAACCTCGTCGATATTGTAAAAACCTTTCATATTCACGGACGCAATGTGCATGCGGTTGATGGGGTAAACTTATGCGTGCATAAAGGCGACGTGGTGTGCATTATAGGCCCTTCTGGCAGCGGCAAAAGCACTCTGCTACGCTGCGTCAATTTTTTGGAAAGACCCACATCAGGTGCCGTAGTTTTTTGTGAGCAAGAAATAACGGACGCAAAAATTTTACATGATGCACGCGAGCATATAGGCATGGTCTTTCAGGACTTTGCCTTGTTTTCACACTTAAATGTACTTGAAAATATCTGCCTTGCGCCGGTAAAAGTTAAAAACATAACGCGTGAGAAAGCCAAACGTACCGCGCGCGAGCTACTTAAAAAAGTGGGCCTTGTAGATAAGGAAGGTGCTTTTCCCGCAGAACTCTCCGGCGGACAAAAGCAGCGTGTTGCCATAGCGCGCTCACTTGCTATGAGCCCTAAGCTCATGCTCTTTGATGAACCCACTTCTGCGCTAGACCCCGAAATGATTAAGGAAGTTCTTTCTGTCATGCAATCACTTGCGGAAGAAGGCATGACCATGCTCATTGTTACTCATGAAATAGGTTTTGCAAAAAACGTTGCCGACAAAGTGTGTTTTATGGACAAAGGGTGCATTATAGAGTCCGCGCCTCCAAGGGAATTTTTCACCAAGGCGCAAAATGCGAGAACGAGGGACTTTCTTTCCCACGTGCTCTAACCATCACGCATAAGTAGTTATTGCTCCTGGCGGAGGGTACAGTGTGCCTTTAGATGTAAGGCTACTGCGCGGGTAGCTACCATGTGCATAGCAAATTGCTCCGCAGGAGTTTGGGTTGTCACAGGTGCTACGCACGGGTGACTTTGTTTGTGCATAAGTAAACCGTCACACTACGCGCAGTTTATATTTCGCACCGGAGAGTGATCAACCTAAGCAGGCCACGCCGTAATACAGTGTGCTCCGTAAGGAGCACAGCCGCTCAACACATGCAGCACGTTGCAATAAGACAAGCGCTTATTTGCTGTGTGTAGCGTTATTTTGCGTAGAGGTTGGGTAGAAACAGGGTAATTTGAGGAAACAGCGCGACAAGCAAGAGCACGAGCAAGCTTGCGCATATAAAAGGCACTATGCCCCGAAAGGCCTTTGAGGCGGAAATTTTGCCTATGTTTGCGCCTACGAGCAAGCAGACGCCTATGGGAGGCGTGGTGAGTCCAATCATCAAGTTAAGCACCGCCATGACGCCAAAATGAATGGGCGACATGCCAACGTTTAAGGCTACGGGGAGCAGAACGGGAAAGAGTATTACAAGCGCGGCTATGGTTTCCATGAACATGCCCACCACTAAGAGCAGAAGGTTCATCATGAGTAGTATGACGTATTTGTTTGACGAAAGCGACAAAAGCAGTTGCGCAATGTGTTGGGGAATTTGCTCCCGCGCGAGTATCCACCCAAAGACGCGCGCAAAGGCTACTAAAAACAATATGGCCGCGGTTGTCTTCATGCTCGCAAAAACAATGCGCGGTATGGCACGTATTTCTAGTTCCTTGTAGACAAACATGCCCACAAACAAGGCGTACACCGCGGCAATAATGGACGCTTCCGTCGGGGTGAAAAATCCGCCAAGAATGCCCAAGAGAATAATTACGGTCATCATCAACGCCCAGAAGGAGTCGAAAAAACAGCGCACAATGTACGAAGCGCTTTTTCGTGGTTGCCTTGGGTAGCCTTTTTTGCGCGATATACCGTAGGCGACGGCCATGAGAAACAAGCCAAGCAAAAGCCCCGGAATTGCCCCGCCTAGAAATAACTTTGTGATGGACAGGCCTGTGAGGGTGCCCACTATAATCATGGGCAAGCTAGGCGGAATGATGGGGCCTATGGTGGAGCTGGAGGCAGTAACACCAACCGAAAAGGCCGTGTCGTACCCTTGTTTCTTCATGGCGGGTATCATCACGCTGCCTATACTGGTGGTGTCGGCTATCGCCGTGCCCGTAATGCCCGCGAATATCATGGAAGAGACTATGTTGGCCAAGCTTAAACCGCCCGTAATGTGCCCGATGAGGGCGTTGGAAAAAGAGACAATGCGTTTTGTTACCCCGCCGGTGTTCATGATATTGCCTGCGAGTATGAAGCCCGGGATGCACAGGAGGGCGAAGGAGTCGAGACCTGCATACATTTTTTGCGCTATTGAACTTAGGGGTATGTTCATTATGAGCAAGTAGAGCGTGGAGGAAAGCCCCACGCTAAAGGCCACGGGCACACCTACGGCGAGCGCTATGAAGAAGCTTGCAAATAAAGCGACAATACCCATTTATGAAACGCACCTTTTGTGAAACGCCCTCAAGGCCTTCAGTACGTCTTTTGCGAGGTAGTACACAAAAAACAAGGCGGAGAAGGCAATGCTGCTGTAGGGCAGCGCCATGGGCACACCAAGCGTTGGCGACATTTGACGCGCGCCCAGTTTGGCAAAAGCCAGGCCGTACACGAATATAAGCGTAAACATTACAAGCAGTACTGCTTGTATACTTAAACGCATGAGGCGCGCGCTGCGCACACTTACACTGTCAAGCAGCGCCTCTATGGCAATAAATTCACCGTGCTTGTACGCGAGAGGGGCGCAACAGGCTACGCTTGCTACAAACAACAGGCGCGCGAGTTCCTCCGTCCATACAAAAGAAACAGAGGGAATAAAGCGCGTGATTATTTGCAAGAGCACCACGCAGAAAAGGCTTGTGAAAAACACAAGGGTTAAAATTTGCAGCAGGCGTTCTACTACATCTGGCGTTTTGCGCATGCGTTCCTCGCGTCCCCTTCAGATCTAGTCGCCCAACGCTACAATTTTGTTCACTACTTCAGCAACGTCTTCGGATAAGTCACTCGTTACCGCGGGTATCATTTTTTCGGCAAAGGCGGCCTTGTTTACGTCGCTTACAATTGCCATGCCTTTATCAAGCAAGGCCTCTTTGGCGTTTTGCGTTTCAGAGGCAAGCTGTGCGTCTGCCCACACTTCAACCTCGGTGGCAGCTTCCAGCACCGCTTGTTTTTGTGCGTCTTTCAGCTTCTCAAACTGCGCCTCTCCCACTACCACATAAATCCAGCCAAAAACGTGTTCCGTTTCGTTTACGTATTTTTGCACCTCAAAAAACGAGGCGCTTACAATGAGGTCGTAGGGGTTTTCTTGTGCCTCTATGACGTTTTGCTGCAATGCGGTGAAAACCTCGCTAAAGGCCATGACTTGCGGGTTGGCCTCAACCGCGCTCCACGCGTTCATAAAAGCGGGCACGCTCGGCACGCGCATTTTCAAGCCTTTGACGTCCTCGGGTGTTTGTACGGGCTTATTGCTGGTTAAATTTCTCGGTGCACGCTTGTGATGGTAGAGCACCTTCAGCCCCACCTTCTCGCGAATTTCCCGTGCAATTTCCGCACCCACGTCGCCGCTTAACACCGCGTTTAAGTGCTCTTGGTTTTTTATAACGTAGGGCAGCCCCAGCACCGCAGCCTTGGGTGCCCAATTAGAAAGCGACTCTCCCGTAATCGTCATATCGGCCGTGCCTGTTTTAATGTCGTTGATAGTCTCAATTTCAGAGCCTAATTGCTCATTGGGGAAAAGCTCAATGGTGAGCGTGCCCTGTGTTTTTTCACTTACAAGCGCGGCAAATTTTTCCGCGGCTCTGTGCCACAAATGCTGTTCATTACTCAAATACCCAAACTTCCATACCATGTTTTGTTCTTGCTTTTTGTTACACGAAAATACCGTTGCAATTAACGCAATGCTTAGCATACATAAAACTATTTTTCTCATTCAAATTCCGCCTTAGTATAAATATAAAATGTTATTTCAATTGTACTATAAAACACATAGGAATTTTTTATTTCATATATGAATATTGCTACTTCGGGGCGTGTAAAAAACGCCTATGTTCAAAACACAGGTGGCACGAACTGCTAGCGGAGCGAAGAAGCAGCCCGAGAAATTAATAAGTGCGCTGTGTTTTCAAAGAGCATAATGGTATATATTACTTTTAAGGAGACATGCTGCAGCAGTAGCAAAGCACAAAAAAATGAAACGCGTAGCATATGAACTAGTAACAAACGCGGTAACTCAGGCACTGTGCCGCGCAGGGGTGAGTGAAAAGGACGCGCGCATTGTTGCAGACGTGCTTGTGTACGCTGATGCCTGCGGCATTACCTCACACGGCACCATACGGCTTGAGCACTACATAAGCCGTATTGCGCAAGGGGGAATAAACACCTGCAGTAGCTTTAACACGCGAGAGGGCGCGTACCCCTGGAGCCGGCTTGTAGACGCAGATGGCGGCTTGGGTCACGTAGCCGCGTTACGCGCCGTGCATGAGGGTGTGCAGGTAGCCAAAAAGCAGGGTATTGCCGTGGTTTCAGTAGTAAACACCAGCCACTGCGGCGCACTTTCGTACTACATTAGGCAAATAACTGCGCAGGGGTTTATTGGCCTTGCTTGTGTAAACACGGACACCTGCGTGGTGCCCTTTGGTGGCACGGCACCTTTTTTAGGCACCAACCCCATAGCGTGGGGCTTTCCACAAACAGAGGCAGACAACCCCATTGTTGTAGACCTAGCAACTAGTGAAAGCGCATTGGGAAAAATAATTGCAGCACGTGAGAAGGGAGAACGTATTCCACCTAGTTGGGCCGTGGACGCACGGGGGATACCTACAGAAAACCCCAACGAGGTAGCTGCCCTGCTGCCACTTGCGGCGCACAAGGGCTACGCGCTCGCCTGTGTGGTGGAGGTACTCAGTGCTATTTTCACGGGCAGCGCCTTTGGCCCACATCTCGTATCCATGTATGGCCAACTGCAGACAAAACGCAATCTCAGCGCATTCTTTTTGATATTGGATGCGGGAGTGCACGTCTCTGAGCATGTTTTTAAGGTGCAACTTGCGCGCATGATACACGAATTACATGAACAACCCCGTGCGCATGAGGACGTAGGCGTGCGACTGCCGGGCGAAGTGGAATACGCAAAACACGAAGAAGCGCGTAAACACGGCGTGCCCCTACTGCCGGACGTATGTCTCTACCTCGGTTTGTAACACGTCAACCTTTTTTCAGACATAGAAACATACTTCATTGCTTCATAAACATTAAAAAATAGTTTCATAAACATTTTTTTTGCTTTATTTATCGTTTTTATATATAAATATAATATTAATTAAAGCTTATATTTGCTAAAATTCAATTGTTATGTGTGTGAAAAAAATATTTTATGTTTTTTTTATGATAGTTTTCGCAACAGTTTTGGGATGCCCAGTCAGTGGTAGGTCAAGACATAGCGTAAGCAATCGTATTGAGAACGAGGGGGGGAGCTCAACAAAACCCACAGGTGACAAAACTGGCGAAACAACGAGCCCCGATGGAAAGACATGTCAAGCGTATACGCAGGATACGTCAGAGCAGTCGAAGAGTATAAGAATTGCCGCGGGTGCATCCCACAGTCTGTGGATAGATGATGAAGGCACACTGTATGGTTGGGGGGGCAACTCCGGAGGGCAATTGGGGCTTGGTTCTACCATCATGATTGAGACACCGCAGGAGATTTCTATTTCTGAGGTGCATAGCCGTGTAACAGGTGAAGATGCAAAAAAATACAACAAAAGTCCCTGGATTGGCGTTGCTGCAGGGCCGTATTACACCATTGCATGGAAGGAAGACGGCTCCGCATGGAGTTGGGGTGATGGCAAGCAAAATAAACTTGGGTTGGATGATACAAATCTTTTAGCACCTGATGATAGTAGTATCGTTCGGTACCCTCGTAAAATTACATATTCAACGGGAAAAATAAGCAAGATAGTTATAGGAGTAAACCACTCGCTTGCTATAAACGACAATGGTAACTTCTACGGCTGGGGTGATAACAGCGAGAAACAATTGGTAACTTCGACGCACTTTAACAATAGTAATGCTGCTCGTTTCCACTCAATTTCTGTGTTTCAAAAGATAATGGATATAGCTGCGGGCAGGGGTCATTCTTTGATCATTGGTGTAGATGGCAAGGTCTACGCTGCGGGGAGCAACACAGAATATCAACTTGCAAAGAATGCGATAACTTCATCAAGCTCGCTGCTTGAAATTATGTGCGATGTGAAAAAGATAGCGGCGGGGGATAATACGAGTTTTGCAATAGACAAGAATGGTAAGCTGTGGGGATGGGGCTCTAACAACCTAGGGCAGCTGGCTCAAAACCCTAAACCAAAACTTACAAAGACCTCGACACCACAGCAAATAATCGTGACGGGTGTAACAAAGTGGAAAGAGGTCGTCGCGAGTTCTTCATATGCGCTTGGTATCGATGAAGAAGCGCGTTTGTGGATTTGGGGGAACAATGGTTATGTTACTAGCAACACCAATCAAAACTACACGCCACAGCAAATTGGGGAAGAACAAAAATGGAGTGCGATTGCCGTGGGAACAAGTCATATACTGGCGTTGGACAGCACTGGGGCCTTGTGGGGGTTGGGCACTAATACATCTCGGCAACTTAGTAACCAAGTGCCACAGGAGACTGAACCTGGTAAGCTTTATAAAATATTACCTGTGCAAAATAGCCCATAGATTTTAAATCTTTACATTATGGTTAGAAACCATTCAACAATGTAGCGGAAGAGTTTTACGCTCTTCCGTTTTTTATATTTTTGATACAATTTACATTAAAATAATTTCTTTATTGTTACTATAATGTAATTCATATGAGTGTTAAAAAAGTACTTTTTGTAATACTTGCCATGCTTTGCATGGCAATAATCGCCTGTCCCCCAAGCGTAAAAACAAGGCAGAAGGAAACAACGAGCCCCGATGGCACTGGTGGTGGCACTGGTGGTGGTGGCACTGGTGGTGGTGGCAATTCAGCAATGTTTACCTCTAAAGCACCTGATGGAAGTACTTGTACAGTACAGACGGGACTTAGCACAAACACAGGCAACACGGCAATTGCGGCGGGTGCAGATCACAATTTGTGGATAATTAATGAACAACTCTACAGCTGGGGAGGCAATAGTGACCAGCAATTGGGGCGTACATTAGTAGCACAAGCCGGACAAGCTACACCACAACAAGACTCAACGCCCGGAATCGTGGCTCATCCACAAAGTAATTCCAGTCCCTGGCTAGGTGTTGCCGCAGGGGCGTATTACAGCATTGCGTGGAAAAAAGACGGCACCGTGTGGAGCTGGGGCAGAAATAACAAAAACCAGCTTGGTCATTCTACGCCAGCGAATATAGCAACAGAAACCATTAAACAAATTACAGCATTAAATGGAGAAACAATAAAAGTGGTGACAGAAGTATCGCATGCCTTCGCCCTAACAGAAGACAAAGACATTTACGGCTGGGGTTATAATCCACATGATCAACTTGTTAAGCATACTTCAAATAGCTACTATGATAAGAAGATAGCAGATGTTCATTTTATTATAGACACACATAACGTCATAGACATAGCGGTGGGAGCAGAGCACTCCTTAGGGCTTACCAACGATGGTAGAGTCTTAGGCGTTGGAAGAAACAATACAGGACAATTGGGAGTTCTTCAAAATGGAAGACAGCAAGATGGTACGATTATAACTGGTGCTACTCCACGAGAAATTGCGTGCAACGTAAAAAAAATAGCCGCAGGGCATGATACGAGTTTTGCAATAGACAATAATGGCAAGCTATGGGGCTGGGGCTCTAAC
The DNA here is from genome assembly GCA_025330745.1 of Cladonema radiatum. Taxonomy (NCBI): domain Eukaryota; kingdom Metazoa; phylum Cnidaria; class Hydrozoa; order Anthoathecata; family Cladonematidae; genus Cladonema; species Cladonema radiatum. The sequence continues at coordinate 12,742 of JANSTP010098895.1, read as the reverse complement.
GTAAACGGATTGCTGGCTCAGGATTCTAGCGCACTACCAAATAGCAACACGCCACAGCAAATAACAGTGACAAGTGTAACAAAGTGGAAGGACGTCGTTGCCGGTGCCTCATATGCACTTGCAATTGACGAGAAGGACAACTTGTGGATTTGGGGGAAGGATGGTAATGCAATTAGTAAGGGTAAGAAAAACTACGCGCCACAACAAATTGGGACAGGAAAAACATGGAAAGCCATCGCCGCGGGACACAACAACATACTGGCATTAGATGACAATGATGAATTATGGACATTGAGTTCTACGAACTCCACGTTTACCAAAATAACAAAGCCACAGTCAAGCAGTCCATAAAGGAGTATCAAAGGTAATAAAGCAGTTATGTACACCAACTTCTTTATTACCTTCATAATTTGTAAAACAATCCTCCAATAAAAATTTAGAGGCTGGCACACTACACTTTCAAAACGATTGAGTAATTTACTAAAAACTGATGGCATTATTCATCCCACTTCGGTGCCCACGGTGCTAGATCCAAGGTTACTACGCGGTACTGCGCAGTGGTTTTTTTGTCTATACGCGCCATGTCAATAGACGATAAAGCAAAGTCCATAACGTCAAAGTTTTTTTTCATATTTGACTTTTTCGTAGACATAGTATTCAGCACCACACCTTTCTGCAAAATCCATCGCAACACAATTTGCACTGCACTTTTATCATAAGCCTTGCCAATTTCTACAAAGTCGGGATCTTTAAACACGGCACCGCGTGCAACCGAACAATACGATGCTAACGGAATACCTGTCTCTACAGAGGCCGCAAGCAGTTTGTCCTGATTTAACAAGGGGTGAAATTCCACTTGGTTTATGACGATGGGAACATCTGTGTAATTTGTAATATCACGCATCATTTGCACCGTATAGTTTGAAACGCCTACATGTTTTGCAAGCCCTTGTTTGTACACACTCTCTAGCAATTTAAGCGAAGGACCTATATCTTCCCCAATAGGGGGCCAATGCAATAACAAAACATCTACATAATCAAGTTGCAGTTTTTTAAGGCTTATTTCTACGGAAGGTAGAAATGTTTCGGGGGAATAATTGGCAGGATCTACCTTGGTGGTTATGCATAGCTCTGTACGTGGTATGCCACTATTGGCTAAAACCTCTCCAACTTCTGCCTCATTGTTGTACATTTGCGCGGTGTCAAAAGCACGATAGCCTATTTCTATCGCTGCATTCATAGAGCTGTATAGCTGTTCTTTAACTAATGGAAAAGTACCAAAGGCGCGCTGAAATGTTTTTTTAAAATAAATTGACATATTAACTCCTTACATGTTTTTTATTTCTAGTGTAGTTTAGTCCACATAAGGCGCGGTTATCTTGTGTTTTTGGGCATCAAAAGCGCATCAAGGGCATGTCGAGCACCTTTCCTTTTATATCCCACAAAACAACATCAATGGCACCTATCGCTTCAATGGGCAAGCCATTCTGCGTGTGGTTAGGCAAATAGTCGTATAATTTTTCCAAATCACCGCATAATCCAAGGGATCACGTCCAACTAATGGCAGGTGTGTAATAATAATCAATCATTGCTTTATGAACATGAAGGTAGACCAAAGGACTCGCTCCACCCCACAATGCCTGTATACGTAGCTAACGCGATAAGTAAAGCATGCTTCTGCTATTAGAGCGATTTTAAGGAATACGAAAAACACTTGGCAAAGCTTAAGTTCTGTCTTAGAATTATGAGCTCTATACAAGTGATGTACATATGCCTATCGAACCACCCGCCCGCTAGCATCCCCCGCCGCTAAAGTTTCTACTTCCTCACGGGACACTTGGTTAAAGTCCCCGTGTATCGTGTGCTTTAAGGCACTCGCCGCCACGGCAAACTCTATTACTTCTTGTTTGTTTTTCTTACTCAGCAGCGCGTATATAAGCGCCGCACTAAAGGAGTCCCCTCCCCCCACTCTGTCTACAATGTGCAACTTGTACTTCTTCGACTCGTAAAACTCAACCCCATCGTACAAAAGCGCAGACCACCCATTGTCGCTTGCCGACATGCTTTCGCGCAGCGTCGTGGCAACATGCGTAAACGAAAACTTCTCCTGCAAGGCCTCAAACGTTCTCTTGTACCCCTCAACGTCGAGCGCGCCAGTCGTAACGTCCACTCCCTCCGTCTTAAACCCCAACACCTTATGCGCGTCTTCCTCGTTCCCTATGCACACATCCACGTACTCCATTAACGGCACGCACACAGCCTGCGCCTCCTCGCTGCTCCACAGCTTTTTCCTATAGTTCAAGTCAAAGGACGTCGTAAGCCCCATCGCCTTGGCAGTCTTCAACGCTCGCTGCGTAAGAACCGCGCAGCTCTTAGACAACGCAGGGCTTATCCCAGACACGTGAAACCACTGTGCATCTGCAAATATCTTCTCAAAGTCAAACTCATCTTCACGCGCCTGCGCAATGGCAGAGCCCGCCCGGTCGTACACCACCTTAGACGCTCGCACGCTCGCCCCATGCTCAAGGTAGTACACCCCTAATCGCTGCCCACCACGTACCACATGCTCCGTGCTCACTCCCGCCTCTTTTAGTACACGCAGCACCGCCTCCCCAATTTCGTGACTCGGCACCTTGCTCACAAACGCCGCCCCAAGCCCGTAGTTGGCAAGCGAGACCGCAACGTTGGCTTCGCCCCCCGCATAACACGCCTCAAAGTTCCTCGCAAACGCCATGCGCTCATACGCGCGCGGAGAGAGCCTGAGCATTATTTCCCCAAAGGTAACTACTTTTTTCATACGCGCCGAGCCTCCTCTACAGCTTGTTTATACGCGGCCGCTTGTGCCCTAACCGCCGCAAAGTCGCCGCGCTTCGCACCCGCTACTAAGTCGCCGCCCACGCCTAGCGCCACCGCGCCCGCGGTTATCCACTCCTTCGCGTTGCTCAAACTTACCCCGCCCGTGGGCATTATGTTCGCCTGCGGCAACGGCGCCTGAAACGCCTTTATCGCACTCGGCTTCAGCAAACTGCCCGGAAACAACTTGATAATTTCCACGCCGTACTCCATCGCGCGCACCGCCTCTCTCGGCGTGTAACACCCCGCCATGTACGGCACCGCGTAGCGGTTGCACAGCAACGCAGTCTCCTCATCAAAGTGCGGACTTACAATGTACGAAGCACCAGAAAGTATGGCAATGCGTGCGGTTGGCGCATCGAGCACCGTGCCCGCCCCTAAAATACACGTGTCCTTCATACGCGCGTGCAGTTGTTCTATGAGACGGTGCGCGCCCTCTACCGTAAAGGTAAGTTCCACCGCAGTAAGCCCACCGTCTATGCAGGCCTCTACAATTTTTTCAGCGCTTGTGGCAGACTCTGCGCGCACAATTGCAACGACCCCCACATCCAAAATGCTTTTTATGAGCCTGTGCTTTTTTAACATGAGTATATGATACAACTCGTCATTTTAGAATGTCAAGAGAATTTCCAAAAAAGAATTATATTTTTCAAATATGAAAAAACGCATGCGGGGAAGGTACCGCACGGGTGGTACGCTACGCGCGGGCGTGACTTAACACCTTCGGGGTTTAAAGGTGCTTTGTGTTGTGCGTCCGTTCGGTTGTGGCTACGGTGCAGAGGCGCACGGCACAAGAGAGCGTGTACCGCATGGTACGCATTACATAGGACTTATGAAAACGCAATAATAGAAATGCCGTTTACTGTGCAAGTTCACAGAGCGTATCGACGTGCCGCAGGTAGGCTAGGGAGTTTTTAAGCAAGGCATCTTTGTCTTCCTTGCCGTTAAACATATTTCGCCACAAGGCAACATCACCCGCAATGGGTGTGCCCGGCGTTATAAAGGGCTCCATCACAATAAGCCCTCGGTATTGCATTCTGTGCAAAGTCGATAGTATGCTCACCCAATCTAAATGGCCACCGCCTGGAGGCGTGCGATTATTCTCACCAATGTGCACATGCGAGAGAAATTTTCCACCGGTGGAAAACCCTTCCTCCAGCGATTTTTCCTCTATATTCATATGAAAGGTATCGAGGTGGAGTTTTACATTTTCCTTATTCAAATCTTTGAGGTATGCAACGCCCTCAGCAGCCGTGTTGAGAATATACTGTTCAAACCTATTGACAACTTCAACACACAAAGTAATGCCTGCACTCCGCGCGTAATCTGCAATAACCGCAAGATTTTTTAGGCTTATCTCTCGTGCCTTTGGCTTCTCGGCAATGTCGCTAATAGATGCATTCCATGCCGCGTGTATGAGCCCGCAAAGCAAGGTGCCTTCTAAATCTGCAATGGCATCTATTACTTGTTTCAGTCTATCCATACCCTTAGTCTGCACGTCTTTGGACGTAGACGCTATGTCCATATCTGGAGGAAGACCATAGCAATACGAAGTCTCTAAGCCATGAACTGCAAGTTCTGCTTTTATAATATTTCGCTCTGTTTTTGAAACACCCGCAACATAACCCCCGTTTATTTCTATTGCATCAAAGCCTAACATGCGCGATTTTGCAATATAGGGAAAGAAATCATCATTCCATGTTTTAGTCCAATACGGGTAATAAATGCCATAGTTCATACTTGTGCTCCTTTAAAATAAAATGTAAACTCAATACTCTATATTTTATACTTTATGTCAAAACATATAGTAGCGTTTGTAAATACACGCACACACAAAATAAATTCAAATTACAATGCACCACACAAAAGAGTTGAATACTGCAAAAAGTGCGCAATACATAATTTCTTTGCCATTGAATAGCATTTTCAATTTTCGTGCAAATACTATTATGCTGCATTAATTGTAATTTTTTTTTGTATACACTACCATAAAGTCATGTTACAAATACAATCAAAGCGATTTTCCATAGACGCCGTTGGGTTTGGAACCTATCTCATTCCCCCCGGAGACCTTACGTATAAGGCGGTTACCGAAGCCTTAGAAGTAGGCTACACAAGCATAGACACAGCCAAGTACTACGAAAACGAGCGCGATGTTGCGCGCGCAGTGCGCGACGCTGGACTACAAGACAGGGTGCAAATTACTACAAAGTTGTGGAACGACGAACAGGGCTATGAGACGACACTGAACGCAGGACGCAGAAGCAGGGACTACCTAGGTACTGAAAGTATAGACTTATTTCTCGTACATTGGCCGGGAAGAAACAAATTTATAGAAACCTGGAAGGCTTTTGAAAAACTGAAATCCGAAGGTACCGTCAAGGACATTGGCGTAAGCAATTTTAACATTCATCATCTACAAGCTTTAGAAGAATCAGGGCTCGCCACGCCCGTCATAAACCAAATAGAAATGAACCCACTCTTTGCGCAAGAAGAGTTGCGCCGTTACTGCCAAGAACACGATATTCTCATCGAGGCTTGGCGCCCCATCATGGGCGGCGACATATCGAAGCTACAAGTCATGCAAGACATTGCCTCAGCACATGCAAAGAGTCTTACGCAAGTTGCGTTACGCTGGAATTTGCAACGCGGATGTAGGGTGTTACCAAAAACCACGCACCGCGAGCGCATGGTGGAAAACATAAGCATTTTTGACTTTGAGCTCAGCGAAGACGACATGAAAAAAATAGATGCGATGAATGCAGATTATAGATTTGGGCCCGACCCCGACACGTTTTTATTTTGATGAAAACGATTATGAGGTCTTATGCATCTAAATAATATTTATAGCTGGAGTTACCTATGAACGGTGTGTCTAATGCGACTAATTCATTGTCCGTGAGGCTAAAAAGAAAAAATGATGCCGTGCATTTTGCGGGCGAACAAGGCACGCATACAGTGCACATAGACGGGCCCAGTGAGCTTGGCGGGCAAGATAAAGGCTTTCGGCCTACGGAACTTTTTCTTTATGCCGTAGGTGGTTGCGCCATATTGGATTTCGCCTCAATGCTTTATAGGCAGGGGATAGCGGTAAAAGATATTTTCACTGATATTAGCGGCACTCGTCAACCAGAAGGTGCGGCAAAGCCATTTAGCACCATTAAAATAAAATTTATCATTGTAGGCGAAAAACACGAATTAGAAACCCATCGAAATATCATACAACTTTTTGCAAAGCGTTCGGTGCGCGAATTATGTTCAGTTGGCTTAACCGTTCGTAAAGAAACCGCTGTTAGCTACGAAATTGAATTTTCGTACACATAGTGCATTTTTATTGTTTAAAATAATATTATATTTTAGGAGGGCACTATGCTCAGTTATTTATATATAATTTTGACACTTTTAGTGTCGTTGGCGCATTTCTACTTTTTAGTACTGGAAATGTTTTTTTGGACTACTCCCAAAGTCATGAAAATATTTGGTGTAGAAAGCGAAGAACTTGCACGCAATTCTCGCAGTTTAGCCGCAAACCTCGGGCTGTATAACGGCTTTTTGGCAGCAGGGCTCCTGTGGTCCGTATGCGTTCAAAACCATGCAACCATAGCCTTTTTTCTCATCTGCGTGGTGGTCGCGGGAATCTACGGCGCATACTCGGCTAAGAAAGCGAAAATTTTTTTCGTGCAAGCACTACCCGCCGCACTTGCGCTTATAGCTCTCTACCTCCGCACCGCGTAGGCGCTTTAATTGTAGGCTTCACTAGGAGAGCATATTATGAATATAGACGCATTCGCAATAATCGGCTTGTCCGTATACACAACGAATGAAAATGGAAAGTCGGCTCAGGACTTAGGCGACTTGTGGACGCGCTTTTGTAAAGAAGGTGTGGCGGCGCGCATACAGAACAAAAAAAGCGAGGACGTGTATTGCGTGTACACGGACTACGAAAGCGACTACCGTGGAGCCTACCGCGCCATAGTCGGAATGAGTGTACATTCGCTTGAGAATATTCCCACCGGGCTTGAGGGGCGTAGGTTTGAGGGTGGGGCTTACAAGCAGTTTGAAACCCAGGGCGCGATGCCTGACGTGCTTATACGCCTGTGGCAGGACATATGGAGGCAAGAGGCCACCTTGAAAAGACGCTACAACGCGGACTTTGAGGTGCACAAGCCGCAAGACCCCAGGCAAAGTAAAAACGAAGAAGGCAGCTACGTTGCCGTGTATGTAGCAGTGCAGTAGTCTGTTTTTCTGTGTAAATTCTATACTCTACAAACTCGCCATTCCTTGAAAAGATATTGTGCGCTCACCGAAGAATGAAGGCCAACGCTTAAAAAACCAAGATAGCGTTTTTACGACCTCTATATAAAGCCCCCCAAAGCGGCAGAAAACGTGCCCGTATAATGCATGGCAGAAGATTTCTATAGAAATTATTGCAGCGCGCATTCTGATGATATTTTTTTCTTTTTGTCGATATGGCTTGTTTACTATTGACTCGGCATTCTGAGCACAAATACTTTTTTTAGAGACTTACACTATAATAAGTGATATGTTTTTGAATGCAAAAAAGTACAGCGCAGGCCGCGCGGTGCTTCGCGGTTTTGTTTTTTTGTTTTTTCTCAGCGCGCTTTTCGGGTGCGCGAGCAATGTCTTAAAGCGTGTGGCAAAGCAAGAAAGCCCCATGCTCAAACTCATAATAGCGCGCGATATGATAACGCAAACGCGGTATGGCCTAGCCTTGCGCATATTAGAGGACATAAAGAAAAATTATTCTGAAAATACACATGTCGTGATTGAAGTAGACTACGAAATTGCCTTTATAGCCCTAAGTCGCAAACGCTACGAAGAGGCAAAAACGAGGCTTGAGGCCATTGTGCAACAATACGATGCACTGGAAAACAAAAATGTCTTACCGCAGTGGCCGTACTATTTAAGCAAAAGACTGCTTGAGACAAGCGTCAACCCCGTGATAGAGAAACGCACAAAAAAGAGGGAAAAAACGGACGAGTCGAGTGAAGAGTAAACGCTCGTCTTAAAATTATGTGGACTTAAGAATATTTTTAGGCTCTACCCCGTGTTTCCCAGTGCCTCGTAAAGCGCCTTTTTCTCTAGGGTACGTTTTATTTCTCGGCACTCGCCAGAACGCAAGTAAAACACATACGGCGTAATTTCCACCTCATAAGGGAGGCGTGTAGTTAACAACGCCTCCACGGCGTAGGCGTAGGCTTGAAGTTGCAAGCTGTACTTCTCAGCGTTTTTGTACAAACCAACCTTGTAGTCGACAATGCTGCAGCGCGCCTCTTCCAATATTACGAGGTCCACAATAGCGGGCATCCAGACCCGGTTTTCTTTGTCATAGGTGAGTACCTTGTACTCGGAGAAAACCCGCGCTTTCTTCGAGCGTTGCGTCCACAGCACGCTGTGCAAAAAGCCCTCTGCACATATCTGTGCACACCTTAAAAGCATCTCTCGCTCTTTCTCTTCTATAGAAAAAAAGCTGCTTTCCAAGGTCGCCGGAAGCCTCTCGTAACGCCCATCATGCCCCAAACACCGGTGCTTGAGCACCTCATGACACAGCGTGCCAAACTGCGCGTGCAAGCTGTACTTCTCTAAAAATGAGTCTACTCTTAAGGGTGGCAAAGTTTCTTCCTCGGCTCTGCTAGGCGTCTTTTCAACCACAGCACTGGAAGCAAAAATTGTTTTAGTAAACTTCTTCTTCAATTCCTCTTGCTGTCTCATCTGCACGCTGCCTTGAAGTATCGCTTCTATTTTTTGCTCATACTCTTCATCTTCCAGTTCCATACCGCCTTTGCCCGCCTCTAGCTCGCTCAGCTGCGCATCTATGGTGTGTATATCCACAACTTCCTCAGAATATTTCTCGCCTAAACCATCGCGCAGCATATCGTAATGCGTGTTGGTTTTCTCTGTTCCTTCGGGCAAATCGTCTTCATCCACCGTGCCGCTTATGTACAAACGCTGCTGCGCGCGCGTACACGCAACATACAACACCCTCAGTTGCTCATGTAAATCAGCTGTTTCGGCCTGTTTTATTGCGCACCCTATCGCGTTTTCTTCAGCCTTGTTGTCGTCTGCATCCCGCAAGGCGTACACCGGGTCCCCCGACAAACCAAAATTCACGTAGAAAAGATCATCAACCTTTGCAAAACGCGATCTATAGTTTTTTCTAAACTTCCTACTCACATCCGCCACAATGACAACGGGAAATTCTAAGCCCTTAGATTTATGTATGCTCATAATCTGCACGGCGTTTTTCCCCCGCTCTAGCAGTACGGGCGTCTCCTCCGCGACATTTTCGTTTTCCCCCTGCAATATGCAACGCAAATTCTCCACAAGGCTCACCATACTTTGCCCCGCAGGCGATGCGATGATCGACTTGAGAATATGATAGTGCTTGAGAAACGGATGTGTACGAGCATTACGCAGCAATACGTATCGATAGCCACACGCAAGATAAAAGTGATTGAGAACACCCTGTAAATCGTTGTTATATACCAGCACCCTCGCCTGCGCGTAGAGCCTTTGCATAATAACAAGCCGCTCTCGGTCATGTGCAAGTTTCTCATCATCCCATAGCGCGCACGATGTGGTACTAAAAAGCTCGCTCGGCTCTGGCGCATGCCCGCGGGTTTTTTGTTCGTGCGCAATGCGTATAACCACATCGTCTGAAACATTGGCAAGCGGCCCCCGCAACACGCTTAAATACGCGACAGTGTCTTCAGGGGTTAGGAGCAGCGAACACCATGAATAAAAATCGTAGCCGAGGTCTTGGCGCAAGCCGGTTTGGTTGCCTTGCATGTGATAGGGTATGCCCAGCATGAGAAATGCCTTTTGTAAGTGCGGGAAAAGCGCGCCGGTTCTCGCAAGCACCGCAATGTCCTGCGCCTCGTATTCCCCCCCACCCTTCAGTATTTCTTGCACCATCTGTGCAACAGAAAAAGCCTCCAAAGCCCCCCTAGAATGTACCAGCGGTTCTTCCTCCTTCCTTACCTTTTCTCCCTTAAGCATGCGCATATGAAACGGCGCTTGTGCGTTGGCGTTCCCAAGGTGCGCGCGCCCGGCGCGCTGTGCGGCATACGCAATCCTCGCTGTGTTTTTGTCATACTCTTGGGCAAAAAGCTTGGAAAAGACCTCGTTGAAAAATGCAATGAGTTCTGGGCTACTTCTGTAGTTATGCACCAACTCAAGCTTGTGCATTTCATCGCTTTCGGTTAACGCTATAAACGTTTGTACGTCTGCCCCGCGAAATTTATAAATAGATTGCTTAGGATCGCCTACAAAAAAGAAATGCGGTGCGTCCGCCTTTATTGTACGCGTTATCTCACGTAAGGACTGCAGGAAATTATTTTGCTCATGCGAGTTGTCTTGCACCTCGTCTACGATGATGTGGGCAAACGAGGCAAGCCGCACCTGCACCGCGCGCACCTCCGCTACACTTTTTTGCGCAAGGCAACTTACATCCTTGTACGAAAAAAGCATGGCCGTTCTCTTGTGCTTCACCCACGCGGCGCACAACGCGGACGCTTCTTTATAACACCGCTCAATCCACGCGCGGTCTTCCACGGTTTTCTCCATCGCATCCAAGTGCCCTATCCTCTGCATAAGACGTGCCTTAAGCGCCTTTAATTTCTCAGCTGCCCCGCATTCCTTTATGTGCTTGGTGCTCGTAACTCCCTTTAACGACAAGGGGGTGTTCACAAGCACTTCTGCACACCGCACATCTCCCGCGCATTTTTTTACGCCTTGCTCCACACCGTCCAAGTCTGCTATAAACTTTTGCACAGACGGCGACGTTTTTGAATGCACCGCTTGCACACCTGCAGAGAATAAAACCTCCCGTATTTCGTACACGCATGCCAGTATTTCTTTCTTGCTATGCGGAATGCTTTTTTCTATTTCCTCTAAAACCGTATGTCCCTGCCTTTCCAGTTCATCGCGCGGAAAAAAAATATCCGCACCCAACAAAAGCGGGGCGTATATTTCCTCACTAAGCCGCGACACCCCATGCAAAGCAATGAGGTTCTGTAAGGTTGCATTGTTCTTATGTTGCATGAGGTAGCGTTGTATAAAACTATGCGCATCCGGCGCCATGGCTTGCGTTATGCTAATGTCGCCTAATATGCCAAAGTACCCCGCGCCCTCTTGGGCTATTTGGTAGAGAAACGCATCTATGGTGGATATACGCGCGCCCTCAAATGTTTTTAGTTGCTCTTCTAAAAACGAAATGTCCTCAGCCATCAAGGCCTCGCCTAAAAACGCCTTCTCAGCTATGCACGCACGTAACTGCGAGTGAATGCGCTCATGCATTTGTGCAGCCGCCTTGTTAGTAAACGTGAGCACGAGAATGTTTTTTAACGCTATGCGTCTTCGCACAAGCAAGAAAAGCACCCTGCAGACTAGCACCGTAGTCTTGCCGCTACCCGCGCCTGCGCTTACTACAACGTCTCCTGTTGCGCACACCGCCGCGCGCTGCTCATCGTTTAAATGCATTACCCTTCGCTCCCTTGCAGAGACATGTAATTTTGATATATGTAGCAATAATTACGCGCTATGCAGGCGTAGTTGAAGTCTTCAAAAAGTTCCCTTGTAAGCGCCGCTTGCGTCTTGTGCAAGGACTCTTCTAGCCTTTGATACTTCCCGCCCTCGCAAAAAATACGCGTAAGGCTCAGTTGCAACAAGGCCTCGTAATTCGCCATGTGCGACTCTTGCTTCTCACTGGGCGTTTGAAACACAAGCTCTTTTTGCAAGCCAGCCCTGTGAAAGTTTTTTAACAACAAAAACAGCGCGGCGGGCACTTGTGAGGCTTCCGTGCCGCGCGCGTGCACGCGGGCGTAGAGCCACAACTGCGCAAAGTACCCAAGCGGTGTTTTCAATTTTGTTTTGTAATCCACAATGTAGCGCACCTCGTCCTGAGCATTGCACAGCAGGGCGTCGCTACGCCCGCGCAAACGCAGCTTGGAAAATTCTCCACGAGCCCACGGAAAAACTTCGTGCAAGAAAACCTCGTCGGTCTCTTCGGTTTTTATGACGCTGCACGCCACACGCTCCATATGCCTGGTAAAAAACTCCTCCATGCAGGCAATGTAGTCATACATTTTTTGACTCTCAAAAACGGCGCGCAACGGCATTTTTACAAACGCATGTGCGTGCAGCGACCGCAAAACCTCTTCTACCAACGCCTGCGTTTTTCCACCGTGTGTATGAGCGCCGTGCGTGTTGGCACTGTGCGCGTTGCCTGAAAAAATGCGCGCAAGCACGGCGTGAAATGCGCTACCGAGTACTAAAGGCATGTCGAAGTCTTCGCGCATGTCATCAAAAAGCGGGGCAACTGCAAAAACGTTTTGCAACAAGAAACATACCGGGTCTGCCATAAGCGTTGCAATGGTGCCCATGGCTATAGTGCCCGCCTCAAAGTTCTCGCGCACTATTTCTTGCGTGCTGGGCAGCAAGCTGCTCTGTAGCATAGTGCGTAACGTAAGGCGCCGCGTGTGCTGCTGCGCGCGCATGCCCTCGCACTGCGCCTGCGAGCACTGTAGCTGTGTAAGCCGTACGTGTGGCACTTCGCTTTTTTCGCGCCACAGGCGCTCCTCATGCACCCACGGGTCGTAGCGTGCAGACGCGGCGTAAAACGTATCTTCCACATGCTTTGGGTGTTCTATAAAATTCCACTCCGTGGGAGTAATGCGCATGCCCGTGTAATCTTCTCGGCTTGTGCTTATGTACACATGGGCACCTGCGCCCTCCATGGCGTTTTTGTACTGCGCCGCTAACTCACTACTGTACCTTGTGCCTTCGGAATTTTGATCAAAAATTTCGGCGTCCATACATTCGTCAAACAACAAGGGCGGCGCACTTATCTTTTTTAAACCCTTCTGTG
>JANSTP010098673.1:0-13289 GCA_025330745.1 Cladonema radiatum | reverse complement strand
TCGATTATGAAATTATCAAAATTTGACGTAGTCACGTTTTCTGTCTCCGATAAGGTGCACAAATCGGAAAGATTATATCAGCTAACATCGATGTTTGCATTTTGCCGATTTTACCAAAAAATATCGGAAAACATGACATTTTCATGATAAAATTAATTAAAGATAACTTCATTTTTCCTGCAGTGTAAATTATTGCTTCAGTTAATTGAATGGTAAAAACCAAAATGGAAAAGTAAAGAACATTTATGGTTGACGATGATCCTTTTTTCTCTCCTAAGAAGCTACAATCTGCTAAGTCAATTGATAAAGAAAATATTGTAATCTAAATTATTCTTATCTCAAATAATAAATATATCACATGAAGTGGGTCTTAATTTACAAATAAACTGAGCACTAAGTGATGAAAAATTGAGTAGAGTGAGTACAAACTAAGTGCAAAAGTTATATGAGTTCAAGCAGCAAAACTTGGCAGGAATTGACTGATAAAGTTGCTTGAAATGTGTTCCTTCTTGAAGATATTGGTTCTGTTAAAATTTGTTTCATACTGAGTAAAAAAATGAGTAAAAGTTTTTTTTTGAAAACTTTTGAATATTCCCTTAAGTAGACTATATTTATTCTGTAAAAACTAAAAATACTGTATCATCTAAAGAATACACAGAGGGAGCATCTTTGCTCATAAAGTATTTCAAGTAAACAATAAACTTCCAATAGAAATATGAATTACATTTTTTTTTTTTGAAAACTATTGAAAATTCCCTTAAGTAGATTGTATTTATTTGTATCCACTAAAGAATATACAGAGGGAGCATCTTTGCTTATAAAATATTTCAAGTAAACAATAAACTTCTAATAAAAATATGAGTTACAATTTTTTTTTTTTTTGAAAACTATCGAAAATTCCCATAAGTAGATTATGTTTATCTGATTACTGCCTGAATGTATCTGTGAAATGTTGAAGCTGAGAATTAATTACATGAAGATAACTAATTTTTTTCACGCTACACTAATATTTTGATAACAAAACAACTGCTTACCAGAAAGTCAAGAAAATATTCTCGAAGAAGTTTTATCTGTCTTATTGCCAATCAAAAAGCCTTCAACCTTCAAAAAATCATCAACCTTTTAAAAAAAAGAAAAAATGCCAATTTTCAAACTTTGACATTCGAAATGTATATTGAATAATTTAAATAGTTAAATAAATAATAAGTTAGATAAGTTAAATTTAATATACAATATTTAAATATTTATATACAAGCATCAATAAATAATTAACAATGAAAATGAATATACACTGACAATAAAAGTAACTATTATAAAAAAAAATTAAGTAGAAGGCAGGGCATTGACTTTAATCTTCTTTTAAACTTGATGGGGCATTGAGTACAAAACAGAGAATTTTCAATTAACTATTCTAACTACACACTTTTTTATAAGAACAATTTTATAAGAACACAAGGCGCAAATTTTAGCGAATAAATAGAACAAGCACAATAAAACAATAATAAAAAACTGAGGCTTGTGATTATAAAAAAGGAATAAAAACACCATATCATCTATATAGAATAATATGAGAGTTGATAAATAACAGTATTATATAGGAACACTTTAAGAAAATCTCAGGCTATTTTCTCTATAAAAAATAAGAACAACCAAGTTCAGGTTGGATTTTACTTGTTTCAGAAAAGTGTGTGTGACTTAAAGCAAAGAGGACTGTCTGCTTAGTTCACAAATTTTTTATTGACCAACTATTAGAAGATATGAAGATACGTTTTATAGATTAGTGTAGTAGATTTTCCAACTAGACCCAAAATGAGTTGGCTGAGAAGATCTACAGTCCTCTCTGCTAAGGCAATGCCCACCTTTCTTTCTCCACCACTCCCTCCACTATACATCCTCCCTCTCCGTTTCCCTTTCCCACAATAATTCCCTTTCCCATGATTCACTTTCTCTCTTCCATTCCCTCTTTTCCCCCCACTCTCTTCCCTGACATCTAACCTCCGACATACCACCAACATCTTTCTTCATCCCCCGCTTCTTCCTTTGCCTCCATTGACCATTGCCAGAACTAAAGACTAGATATTAGAAAATGAAAAGTACATAAACCATATACAAACGTTTTCTTTTATTTATTTATTTATTTATTTATTACTTTTTTTATTGTTGAATTACAAATGTAGCTTTTGCTAATTAAAATCAACATGAAAGAAAATTAGTACAGCCTGCACGATAATTATAACAAATGAACATATAATATAATCATACATAAACAATGAGAGTACACGTTCATTGAAAACAACCATAGTCAAGCTCTAAGAACTTTGTTGTTCAAAGTAACCTAGATCGCTTTGGATGGGTTTGAATATGCAACAAGGACAGTTTGCCAGAACATAGGACCTTATATTCGCCTTGAAAGTTGCTAGATTTTCAGAAATTTTTATTTTCTCTAGGAGGCATCCCCAAAGTTTAAAGCCAACTTGGGTTGCAGGTTCAATAGCCTAGCAAATGTTTTTGACGTTTTCGACGTTTTGACGTTTTTCAGTTTTGATGTTGTCTTTGTTTACATTATCATTTTTTCGTAGGTTATCAGGCTTGTTCTGAAACTTGAAAATCTTACTCATAATGGTGGGAGCAAGATCATGTTTAACTTTATATAAGTCAGTTAGTAGAAAACGTAGGTTTTGCTGATGAATAGTCATGATTTATTTTTGAGTAAGAGCTCATCAAACGTGGAGTGATAATCTTGATAAATAATTCTCAAGCCGAGTTCATGTATCCTATTAATTCTATTATTCAAAGTCCTACTGTGGAACATCCACACGAATGGACAGTAGTAAACGTGGGAGGTAATAAACGCATTAATTAATAATTTTCTTTTTTCAAGGGTCATATGTGGTGAAATTCTTGCTAATGCACTAATCTTTTGACTGGCTTTGTAACATAATTTGGTAACATGTTCATTAAAGTTCAATCTCTTGTCTTTAGTGACCCCAAGTATGTTTTCGCTTTTACTGTCCTCAATTTTTTCATTGGCTATATCCATTCGTTAATAAAAGATGAAATTTCTCAGGGTTGTCCGTCATTCCGTTATTTTTAAACCACCCTAACATTACTTTTGAAGCCTTGAGTATCTGCTCAATGACATTATCTATCGACTCTCCTGTTGAAGAAGGCGAGTTGTCGTCAGCAAAACTCACAATATCGATGAAATTCAAAAACAAGAAGAATAAGTCACAAATATTGATATTGAATAAAAGGGGTCCAAGTATGGATCCCTGAGGAACTCCATCATCAATATCTTGGTACGCACTGTCAGTTTTGTTTACCTTGACTCTTTGTTTACGATTATTTAGGTAGTCATAAATTAGTTTTAGTGATGACACGTCATATCCGTTAGTAAAACCGCACAATGGCCTTTATTGTCAAGACACTCCTCCCATTTTTCAATCATAAAAAGTAAACAATGTTGAGTGCTATGACCTTTTCTGAATCCGCATTGATATTTCCAGAAGAATGAATTAAAGTACTCATATAATTGATTATACATAAACCTCTTGAAAATTTTAGAAATATTGGGTAGAATACTTATTGGCCGGTAATTTTCCGTAGCATTTCGAGACCCTATTTTAAAAATCCGCTTAACATCAGCAAGATTTAGCTCAGATGGAAATGTGGAATGAGCCATGCTAAAAAGGATATTCTTGGTAATAAAGCTGCTAAAAATGTCAACATTATCAATTAAGATTTTAAGTGGAATGTCATTTTGTTGACCAGCCTTCGATTTATTCATAGACTTAATAATTTTCTCTATCATTTCAATATCCACATTCGAAAAAGAAATATTACGATCTGTAGAGGAGCGGACTTGATTTATTTTTAGAATGCTTGGGTGATTTTTGTACTTATTAATAGCAATGAGGATTGGCGAATCTTTGATATGATTGCTAGGTAAATCAAATGGACCTGCCTCAATATTAAGATTCTTAACAATGTTTACAAAATAGTTATTAAAGATTTCCGTCATTTCTTTGTTAGATGACACAGTGAGATCATTCTCCCTCAATTTTCTGCGATATTTTTACTTTATCAGAAAATAATGGTTTTACAGTTTGCCAAAATGGCTTGTTCTCTGTAACTTTTTTGACATCAATATTGTTGAAAAGGTTTGCTTTAATTTGCCTTATAGTTTTACACATTTATTTCTTTGTGAGTTATAGGCAGCTTTGTTTTTAATAGTCCTATTTTTGCGGAACTTATTTAGCAGTCGTGTTCTGACCATTTGTTCCTTATTCAATGTCTTATTCATAAAAGGGACCTGATATCCACACATAAAACGTTTCTTTAGAGGAGCATGTTGATTTAAGACTTCAATAACCGTGTTCTGAAATGCATTAATATCATTTGGTTGAATATTTCGTGCAGAAATCTCACTGATTAACTTCTGTTTGAAATCAGAATTGGAGAAGGTTTTGTATTTTCGATATTGAATTACTTTTGGCTCTTAGTCAGGAGCTGAAAAACATAACCTGGACATTTGTACTGGGTAGGATTTTATTTCATATATCACTTATACAACTAATATGGATGTTAAAAAAAGATGTTGCCAGGCTAATTTCCTTGGCGAAACTCTTATGCAGGTAGACCTTATTAAACCCTATTCTGGTTACCGTTAGGTGTACTTTTACCCCACCACCGAAAATGCAAATTTTAATTTAGCAGAAATTAAAAGAACAATCAACTTGAAATTTTTACAGTGAGTCTAAAAATAAAGTTATGCACTTTACGAAACAAATTTTACCCCATATATGCCCCTCCTCCTAACCACACCCTCTTTTTTGGACATAGGTGTACCAATTTCTGACAAATAAAAAACTTTTTGAATGATAAATAAATGAATAACTATTATCCATTTTATATTGAAAGATCTCCAGATGGTAGACCATGACCTGACGAATATATGTCAACGTCATTATGATGCCATGAACATCAAAATGACGTAACTTTTGTCAAAGTTGGCATTTGTCTGTAATCAGCATTTTTCGCGTTTTTGATGGCGTCTACACTAATGAAGCAACAAAGTCATTCCAAAAGTCATATATGAGTAGAAATTGATAATTTCTACATTCATGCAGAGTGTCATTCAACCTGCATTCAGATGTTGGCAGATTTTTTATAGTACCAGCGTGAAATTACAAAACAGTACGCAAAGCTTCTTTGAATTTTTTTTATCACAATGCAATAAACCTGTCCAAGGCCACTTCTCCTTTAGAAATGGATTGGACACCCCAGGAATAACATTTCTATATTTTTCTGGGCGAAAGCCAGAAAAGGTTTTTCCATCTCAAAAGCTGCAAATATTTATTTGCAAAGTTTTCATAATTTTGTTGCTATGACAACAGGTGTTCAGTATTGAGCATGATTTTAATACTAAGATATGTATGTGTAATATTTAGGAACAGTTTCAAAGCAATAGGTTAAAAGTTATTATGTTTAGAAAGTATGAAACAAAAAGAAACAAGGACCTCCAGCCAGAGAAATAGAGCTAAACAGGCCTTTTAGTATATATTGGCAATACTGAAAAATCCTTGTGTTCCGCTTAAAGGGGAGTGGTTGGGTTTTAGTATGGTGAAAGAGATATATTGAGGAAACTAATCTCAAAGATTCAGCTTGTTTTAAACTTTTTTGAGGTTGGTCAACAAATCTCCTGCACTAATCCTGAAAAATTCTCCAGTCTGGACTGATATCACTGCAAAAAAAAAACAAAAAAAAACAAACAATTATCGCTCATAACTTCTGTAGATTTGCTCACTTGTGATTTAATAAAGCATCATTAACTGCAGTGAAACATTAAAAACGAGCTTCTTCAATGTTAGGTTTTTGCAAGCTAGTTTTTGAAAAAATATAGTAACCATAGAAACAAAATGTCCAAATATTGTTTTTATTACTGAGAATAGAGAAATCAAAGCTTTTAAAGAATTCTCAAAAAATTTGATTTTATTTGCAATTACCTCCTCATAAAATATGGGTTAAAAATAAACTTCGAAACATTGCACCAACTTTATAAAAAAAAGTATTATTGAGATATGTACTTTGTTGGTTTATAATTTAGGAAAGTTCTTTTTAGCTCGCTTCCCATTGGCACCCCTTGTATTTTGTCAGTATTTCACCTCCGTTTCCACTTGCGCCCCTAATAGCGCGGATCGGATAATAACTATTACATATCAGTGATTATATCAGTGATTATTTGACTTTTTAGTGCCAATATAAAAGGCATTAGTAGGGTGAAATACCAAACCCCTGATATTTTGCAAAATGCACTTGAAATCAGCTTAAACCAATCCCGGACCAGTCCGAAAGTGAGGGTGGCAAAGGGCGTAGCCTCTTGTCAGCCATCGTAAAGCGCTCCAGGCATCCGCTTTCCAATGAGACCAAAATCAGCTTCTTGGAGGCTTTAGTTCCTAAGATACAACCAGTTTTATCCGTAAAATTTTTCCTTTGCAAAATCCGCAACTTTAAAAATAGCTGGCTCTGTAAGGGTTAACAACTCTTAAAACTATTATCTGTTAAAATACCTTTATGACAGTGTTGATTGAGGATCCATAAGGTACTACTTGAGTCTTGATTAATCTATATTATTTTTAGCATAGGATTTTTGCTGAAAACGTGGTACAGATATTTCGAGCATAGGAAACTTTTAGAACCAATTTTACAAAATAGTGAAGAAACTTTTGAGAGAGGCACTATCTATGAGAATAATATTGTGCACTATATAAACAAATCTGTACTACTTAATTAAAAAGTTTCATGTTCACACATAAGATTTATGATGTGACTTATATGTTGTGCCAATTCTTAATATAGGGGATATGCATGCATCAGGGATAATCAGTCCCTAGAAATCAGTCCCTATAATAGTCTATTGAAAGCATTTCAATTCCTATTTATTACACAGAAACGACTTTTGAGAGAGAGTGACTGTTGGCATGAGATTCTAACAAAACCATATACCACATGCATCCAAAGTGCCATCTTGCGAAAAAAATATGATATGAGCCAATAAGTACCAATATGACTCAGCATGGATAGATATAGTATCTTCTTGTGATAAGATATGGCTCAATGGTGTCTACATTCAATTTCGCAAAAGGGAAGGGAATACAGTGTGTACCCCCTCCCCTTCTGTAGTTTTTATAATTTCTGGACTATGATAACTTTTTGCGCAATACTTTGTCTTTTGTAACTCACAAGATCTACTGACACGCATTTTGATATGAAAATCAAGGCTAATACTATATCATACTAATCCTGGCAACTATGGCAACAGTGGCCTTATTTACATAAATATTTTTTTCAAATATAAATTGTCTGCACGCTTACGTAGCTAAAATCTTATAAATGATTTTATCCTATGATTGTTAGAACATAAAAGATATAAGTAGTAAAAATTAGTCAAATTTCGCTGCATGGCCTGTTTTGTCGAAAATTCCTGAAAAACTGATTTTTGTGACCATGTCCATTATTTGATGATGTCATCACTTTTTAATGACATTATCACTGTCAAAGTTATGCAGAAGTGCGTGGGGAGGGTTCAATTGAAAGTGTGCAAAGTTTCATTGGGTATTGTGATCCTTTCCCCTGAGGACTAGAAGATCAAAAACGCTCGGGGTGAATAGGTTTGAAAATGCCTCTCTTTTGTACAGTAAAAGGCCTTAGTGTGAGGAATTTAAGGTCGCAGATGTCATTTTTGATTTTTAAGACCTTTGATTCAAAATTTTAAGTCAATTAAACCTTTACTTTTCTTGTCAACAATTTAACTTTTCCCTTGATAATGTCTCTATATAGTGCAAAAATACTGTAAAAATACAGCGAATTCAATATTTTTTTTTCTAGGGTAAAAAAGGACTTCCCCAAAGAATTCAGCCCGGCAACATCTTTTTTTACCACATTTATAAGTTGTATTGATGGCCTAAAAAATAAAATGCTGCCCAGTACAAATGTCCAGGTTAACCTAAAACTAGCTCTTTCAGCCCCAGACTATCTAATTTAGGTAGATAATCATCAAGAGTAACCAGAAACATCTTGTGAAAGTCTGACAGTCCAGTCTCACAGTTACAAGTTGCGGAAAACTTATCTGTTTTGTTTGTTAAAAAGAGGTCTATGCAGGACGGGTTTTCTGGGTTTTTAAAACAGGTTGGTGCTACAACTAAGCTGCGAAGATCGTAGGTTATACAGAAGTCAATCATCGCACTGTTTTTCATGTCAGCATTAAAGTCGCCAATGAATAAAATCTGGTTATATTTGCTTAAATATTTTTCAGCAGAAGGCGCTATTGATTTTAGGTGATTGCTGATTTTTTATAAGAACAATTTTACAAGAACAGCCAGACTCAGGTCGGGGTATTACTGGTTCTTATAAAAAAGTGTATTCCCTTGGAATGGAAAGCATATAATATAGCTAGGGACAGGAACCGAGCGGAGGAGGAAGGACATCATCTACCTAACTTTATTTTATAAAATGACCCCTGGAACAAAGATAATGGCTAGCTGTGTGCTAGAGATGTTTTGAGATTTTTTTCTTGAGTAACAAGTAGCTAAATACATCGATAAACTTACTTTCTATTGTTATTATTGTTGTTATTAGTAATTTGTTGTTGTTGTTGGGGTTCTCCTCTTCAGAAGGATTGCGCGCCGCCACTGACTGCAATCTTGGGGGAAACTCGTCTGTGAGAACTAAAATAAAATATACAACCAGTCTGCTATGACCTGAACTTTTAAAACCAAGAAAAGCTAGCTTTCAATGAACAAGAACAAGCGTATACTCTTTTTTTGACAAAATACACAAATTAAAATAAACATATATATATATATCATAATAACACAACATAAAATATAAGAAAAAGAAGAATGATGGTATAAGGTGAGACCTTGTATAATCCAGCCAAGAAACTAATACAGAAACAACATAAAACATAAAATCAAAAAATTATTATTGATAACCGTATGACTTCTAAAAATGACATTTTAACTAACACAAGTTACATATGTAATTTGACATTTTTTAAACTTAAATATATTATTTTTATTTTTTAATTTGTACGTATGTCAAAAGAAAATTTGTAAGAAGTATTTTTCTGATTTCTCCACCACTTACATTTGTAATATCTAAGTAATAATTCATGCTTATAAAAGTATTGCAGCTGAGAGTACATCCATATATTGTTGATAATTTGCCGTAAATGTGTGTATTATATTCTGGGATTTCAAGTTGACCATTTTGAAGCTACCCTTGTATTATGATAGTGGATATTTCCTCGATTTGTGAAAAGTTCTGCAAAATCTTGAGGGAGTTTGTTACTTATCACTCTTGGGGTGATACTTATGATGGATAGATAAATGATATCAAACAAAACTATAAGCTACATAACAATCTGACAATGCGATATATGTCAGGGGTATGTGCAACTAAGTTTAGATATGTGTCTAACTTCACAAATTCCTGGATGATACGAATGCGATCATAGCTAACTAAATAAAGTAACTTACAATTTGCCATAATCATTAGGTATCTTCTACTGCTGTAGGTATAGGGAAATACGTCTGTATATACGTTAGTTTCCCAACAAGCACAACGAACAGAGATCAAGAAAAATGGACGAAAATAATTATCTTTTTTTTTTAATCAAGGTTTCGAACGAATATTATCCAATCACACACATACTTTTTAATACACAGGCAACCTTGTCCAAACCACATGACTTGATGACGACACGAAAAAAATATATTCCTGGAAAGAGTCAGAGATCTAGTGTGTTATTTGTGCCGTTGTTTGGGTGGCAGGGATCAGCACTAGCTTGGTTTCTCGTGACTTCGACTCAGCGTCTAAGTAGTATATAAGTTATTGGACAAAACAGGATAACTTAGAGCCAGCTGCATGAGTCCCCCAAATTTCCCCAAATTCCTCCATATTCCCATTCCTTTCAATTCTTAAAATTTGTAGCATGCTACAAAAAAGTTGCCTGAACAAAGTCGGCCAAACCAATGCGATATTGTACCATGCAACTTTGTAGACTTCGTTTATCTGGCCCTTAATATTACTCCTTAATGAGCAAAGCATGTGCGGCTGCCAAAACAGGTTCTGTTACAGGCGGACACAAAAAAGGGTCATGAGTAAAAGTCGGGTAACTTCCAAAATATTATTAAAATAAACACAAAACATCTGTCATACTAGGTCAAGCCTACGTAGCAGACATCCCTGAAGATTCAAGCCTGTATTATAAAAACTCTTTGTTTCACTGGCACTCAAAAATATACGTCGGATGAGCTCCCCAGTGCTGCCAGTACACTTGGATCCAGCGGGCAAAGTCTTGGATGACCTTCGTGCATTCCTCCCTCAAAATCGTTCTCACGACTGCAGTGATTGCTGCTCTCAGGTCAGGAATGGCCTGCTGGTTGTTCTTATGCACTCTGTTCTTACGGTATCCCCACAGATAAAAGTCAGGAGGATTCAAGTCTGGTGAATGTGACATCCATTCTGGATCACATCTGCAGCTGTGAGAATCAACACCGATCAGTTCGTCCAAGTGCTTGGCAGGTTCTGAACAGCACTTTTTTGTCAAAGAGGGGTCAGCACGGCTCGCAGTGGTTCCAGCAGCGTGGTATCACCACCATACATATACCTCAAACAAATAATTAGCATAGCTATGGTAGTGCTTCCTTGTCCGACTAATCAGCTGCAGATTTGACCCAGAATGGTTGTCACATTCATCGGACTTGAACGCCTCCTCCCTGGCGTTTACTGTTGAGATACATTAAGAACAGGGTGTATATTTAACAACCCCCAGACAATCCCTGACCTGAAAAAAGCAATCACAACAGCCATGAGAGTGATCCCGAGCAAAGAATGTGGGAAGGTCATCCAAGACTTTGGCTGCTGCATCCAAGTGTACCTGCAGCACTGGGAGCTCGTTTGAAGCATATTTTGGAGTGCCAATCAAGCAGAATTTTTATAGTACAGACTTTAAACTATTGAGGATGTCTGCTACATAGGCTTGACATTGTGTGGCAGATATTTTGAGCTTATTTCAATACTATTTTGGAAGTTATCTGAATTTTAGTGATGACCGTTTTTTTGTATCACAATGTATTAAGAGTGGTTTGCCAGGGGAACTCGGAATGGAACATGTATTGACTTTATTGTTTCTATTGACATTTCACTCCTCTTTTGTTTAGATATATGTATAGTTAATTACTAATAAACTGATTGTATCGTTGTGTTCATTGGTTGTAAAGATAGTATACACCAAATGACAAACTGTGTTTATTTATGAACACAACGATTTATTGAACACAATGGTCTTACAATGCCCTTACATCGATTGTACTTGGACAACGGATATTAGGGATGGAGCTGCTCTTGCCGTCTTGCTTTAGTTGCACGAACGTTCAGCCCACCCACAACCCGATCACGCCTCCAATTTTACGCGTGTCGAGAAAGTGAAGCGTCCAATAATCTCATCAGGTGGCAAAGAAGAGGAATGGGGATACTTCACTCAGCGATGGGAGGAATATAAGTCAGCCATGCGTCTAACTGAAAGAGACCTCCTCTTTTACCTCCTTGACTGCTGTGACGAACCATTATGCAAAGACCTCGTTCGAATGTTTGGAGATTCTACCACCTCCGATGAGCCGACCTTGTTAACCAACATCAAGAGCCTTGCTGTTAGTGCTGAGAACTCATTAGTAACAAGAGATGAGCTATACAGTATGTGTCAAGATAGGGACGAACCAATCAGGTTTTTCTGTGCCCGCCTGAAAGGTATAGCCAGAACGTGTAAATTCTGTGTACGCTGTAATTGCGCAAACCCGGCTATGGTTGATTATAGCGATGTGATGGTATGTGATGCCTTAATAAGAGGTGTTTGCGATTGAAATCAAGCATGATCTGCTGACAGAGAAGGATGAAGACACGCCTCTCAATGAAGTTGTCCGTTTCGTTGAGGCTCGCGAGGGTGGAAAGCTCTCTGCACAGCGTCTATTGCAGGGATCGTCATCCAGCGCCATCAGTAGTTTCCGAAAGCAGAGTTGTGAGAGTCGAAAGCCTAGCAGGGCGGTTGCACCACCAGTGAAGATACCATGCGGCTATTGTAGCAACCCAGTCCATTCACAAGATCGAGCAACTCGCATGAGTCGTTGCCCTGCCTACAACACAACATGTCGAAAGTGCCGTAAATTACATCACCATGAGAGCGTTTGCAGACAAGAAAAGCATCGTACATCTCCACAGATTCCGCCTACTGAAAGTGCGATATCAATTACTGACTCATCCTATGATTCCACTGACAATAAGGTCTCGTTAATTGATTCTACCTACCAAACCTTCTGTAGTATCACCAACGATCATATCGATGCCGTCTCAACAAATATCCTGGATCACCACATCTATGATACTATCGTGCAACTGGGAGAAGAAACAGTCTCTGCCACAACCGACCCTCTCTGTGTACGCTACTTATTTCCCGACAGATTCATTGGAGATTGGTCAGTCACAGTGCGAAGCTTCAGTAACTAGCTCCGTTCTCGTTCCTGTTGTCGCAGATACCGGTTGTCAGTCCTGCCTTGCTGGCACCAGATTTCTTAAGAAGCTTGGTCTCTCTATCTCTAACCTCCATCCAGTACAACTCACAATGGCCGCTGCAAATAATAAAACCATCAGTATTGCCGGTGCCCTGCCGCTACGACTATCTGCTACCGCTTGCCCAGGCGGTATCGAAACGCGACAGGTTGTTTACTTCTCAGATGACACCGATCACTTCTTCTTATCCAAGGGAGCCTGTCAGGAACTAGGCCTGATATCTCCACGATTCCCTGATTTCTGTGAATATCATTCTTTGTTACCGTCACATTCTAGAGCCGCACCGTTGATGGATTCCGAGTCATGTCTCACTTCGGCTTGTAGCTGTCCTCGCCGCACTTTACCACTGCCGATTCCGTCGTCCTCTCCATACCCGCTCATCCCAAGAAATCGTTCTGGACTGGAAGAATGGCTTAAACAATACTACTCGTCAAGTACCTTCAATGTCTGCCAACATCAATCCCTCCCTGCCATGTCTGGGCCTCCTCTTCGTCTCAATGTTGATCCATCTGCAACACCGATTGCCTATCACAAGCCAATACCGGTACCGATCCATTGGCAAGATGAGGTACTCGCTGGATTACGGCAGGACATTCGTCTTGGAGTTATTGAGGAGGTACCCATCAGTACACCTGTCACATGGTGCCACCAGATGGTTATTT
>JANSTP010098451.1:0-13298 GCA_025330745.1 Cladonema radiatum | reverse complement strand
TATGCAGTCGATTGGAAATTATACCCTTGTTAATTATTATGTTTTTAGTAGAGCAGATCCTGTATTTTAGACATTATTCAAGTTTAATGGATTATGTTCTGACGAGTGATTCTATCTTGAAAGATTCTACTTTTAACTAGAATAGTACTTACTATTTTTTCTTTATATTAAATCATATTAACCATCTTTATATTAAACATTGAACTGCATTTCTTTCGATGTGGCATTGAAACAGAGAAAGCTTTAATTTTCCTTAAGTTAATATGAACAAGATAGGATTTATTTTTTTGTCGATTTCCAAGTAAATCTGCATGCTCCCTTGTGCAATTATGCATTAATAATGAGTAAAATGAGTATATGCATTCCAAACTCTTATTTCAAAACTTTTCCCCTATATAAATAAGAGCATGCAATAAAGTTATGTCAACATTTATTGTAAGAAGCTAAATCCTATATAAGCACAAACAAAGGTTAAATGTAAATGAAGGATGCCACTAAAATACAAGGATGCCACTCATTATTTTTTTTAAATTCCAGGAGCTCAAGAAAATCTAATACATAAGAAAAATAGTCCTCACAATCATTTGCAGAGAGGAATATTTTGCAATCTTGTTTTCACCAATATCAAAAACATGAATGTGTGTGTTTCTAAGCACTTGCTTCATTCGATCTTTCATTCGATTTAATCATTCAATTCAATAGCAATGAAGGACAGACAAATAGCATTTTTACTTGCGTTGTGTCTATTTTTTACTCACAACATAAATTTAAGACGTCTAGTAAGTTATTAGAAAGGGATTAAATCACGTCAAAAAAGGATATATAATCATAAAATATCTGAAGACGCTATTTTCAGAGAGGTGGGTCATTGGAAATAACACATATCTTGACCTAAAGCCCTTAATATGATATTTCACCTCAATTAATTTCTTTCAAAGTACAAGGAAAAAAAATGTAAACAGATAAAAGATAAAAATAAATAGCTTCCCAAGTGTCATGTATAATATAAAATAAATCAAAAGTAAGCTTTGTCGTTTTCAAGAAAGTACTTAAAAAAAAATTTACAATTTAAAAAGTCTTTTTCTGCTCTTATAACACTACATTCCTTACTTTAGGAACTCTCTGACAATTAGTTACATTTAAAGCAAATTTAAATGTAAATAGTTAAAGTCGAAAAAAGCTCAACCAAAACGTGTTTATAAATTGTCAAAAACCAATTTCTTCATTTGTTTACCAGGAAATATTTCTAACAATTCATTATATGAATATTGTTTAAATAATGCTGACCTTGCTAAATACTTCAATGAAAACAATTTCTTCTCAAAAATTTTCTCTGCACAAAAACATGGTCCTTCAATGTAATATATTTGGTCACCAAACCAATTGATTAAGAAATATTTGTGCTGAAAATCTCGTTCTAAGATAACTTCATTTGTTCGAGGATCATAAACAACAAGAAGAAAATACATTTTTGGCAGAGGTCGTATTTCGCAAAAATAGTATAACCATTTGTTGAAAGGACAACAATGTGTTTCCCAGATTTCAAAAACACCAATATTAGATGAAATTTTATCAGCCAACCTGATAAAGGTTTTCTTTTTAAGATCTAAGACCAAGCCTTTTCTTGTTGTGATTATAACAACTTCTTCATTTGAACTTTCATATGTGATCGTATTTATGGAAGACACAATTTGTCCAGTCATATCAGGAAAGAAATCAATATCTATCTTTTTACATTCTCTTGTTGAAATGTTTAGTATCGTAAACTCTATTCTACTAAACATTGCAAGAGCTATTTGTTCCCTATTACAAAGAAAAAAACCTTGGGCAACAACATTGCTGTCATTGATAGAGAATGTTCTCAAAGAAACTTTCTCAATACCTGTAAAGCATTTAAAAACATGTAATGTTCTCAAAAGTTCAAAACCTTGAAACCTCGATATCAGCAATGCAAATGTATTATTTTGAAAAATTGTTAGTGCTGATAGCATCCCTTTTCCATCCAAATTGACCTTGCCAATAAGTTGAATATTCTCAATGTTACTATCAAACTCATATTGTTGAATGACAATTTCCTCATTTCTTCCTGTGAAAAAGACAATAATGATTTTATTTTCATCAGCAAGCAGTCTGCAACACTCAATGGGTTCTTTGAATAAAACGATAGAATTTATCGTTCTAGAATAAAATTTTGTATCATCAAAAAATAATTTCATGATGACCATCTTCCATTTCCCTCCATACATTGCCACTAACAGTAAATATTGACCATTTAATATTATTTCAAAATGCGTTATAGTGTGTGCAAGTGAAAAACATCGATTTTCCAACTTATTGCATTTGGTGAAAAAAGTTGAAGGGATAAATAGATGTTGCATATTGTTTCTTGAAACAAAACCTACTATAGATTTTTTCTGAACTTCTTCCAACTTTGATGGCTCATTTTTTGCAGGCTTGAGCTTTCTTTGTGTTCCTCCCATTACAAAATATTTTTAAATTAAAAAAGATTTTTGTGAAGATCAGTAATATCCTATAAAAACAAAACAATACTATAAAATATTTTAAGAATAGAAATGAATCAGAATCCATTCCCAGAGTTAAATCATATAATCTGGGTTTTGAGAACTTCAAGTTGATATTGGGGGCTGAGTAGTTAAGTGACAGTGGGGACCTAATGTTTTGGGGGGACCTAGCGCCCCTTTTTGCACCATATAGACTTTGTTTGGTAAGCTTTAATTTGTTTGAAAAAACAGGTAGCTATGGTATTTGTCTGTCATGTTAATGAAAGTAAAAAAAATAAATAAATAAATAAACAAAATTAAATGAAAAACTGTTTAACCCTGTTCTGAAAGCCCCAAAATCCCCACCCCAGCTAGGTTCTTCCACATAACTCTGGGATGAAAAAAATGCCATCAACTGATATGAAATTGTGTGACTTTGAACAAAATCTATCTGAGATATGTTATGTTGTAGAGAGCAAACAAACATGCAAATATGTTGAAAAGCTTGAAAATAAAGCCTGAAAACAACAGTTTAAAAACAAAAAAAATTGACTAATTAAAAGTTACTAACTCTAGAAAGAAAGACATTAGTAATACTTTACTCAGTGAAGAAACGATAGAAAATACTGTTATAAAAATGATTAAAAAAAAATTCAAATAATATGCATTATTAAGATACCCATTAAATTATTTACAAAAAATGATCAATCACCGAAAACTGAAAGAAAGTAATTAAAAATGTTTTTCACTGCTCCTTCAACACCCATATTATAGGCAAGATATAAAGAAAATACAATATAAAAGCTAATCCCAATATTTGCATTTTTGAAGAGGTTAATAATTTCAACCAAAACATCAAAAACTAAATTTTAGATTGAGATAATTTTCTTATATTTCCACTTGTATCAAAGCCATCAATGATTTTTCAAGTTATCGTATGGACCAAGTTTTTTTATATAAAGAAAAATAATTTATATAGTAAAGACATAAAAGTAACTTCTAGAAGCTTGAAATAATTGAGACATTTTTATGATTTATCCAAATAATAGGTTTTAGAACTTTGATGCTAAGACAAGAGAATAAATAAAACTTATGATAGAATAGTTAAAAAAACAAATACAGAAAACTTAAATATTAAACTATTGATATAAATTACACCAAAAAGTTTACATATTTCATTATCAAATCATTATTTATACAAATAAATTTGAGTAATATAAACTACAATTAAGTAATACAGTTTTGTGTAAACAGTGCACAATATTCTCATGGAACTTGGTTTTAAATCACAAACAATTTTCAAAATAGAAACTAAAACACAAACAAAATATATGCAATTTTAATATAACTTAAACCTTGTAAGTGCTGTGAAAATATCAGCGAACCTAAGTAAAATCACCCCGTTTAAAAACATACCCCCCCCACCCACTTTGAATTATCTACCCCTTTCTAGAAAAATTTTTGATACCCCTCCCCCATTTGTTTGAAATTTGAAAATCTCAGACCCCCCGCTTCATGAAGAGAGGTGGGGGGGGGGTTCGAACTATGAAGAGAAAGCTAATAAGAAATTAGATCCATGTCTACATTTAGACACAAATTCTGATCTCTTGTTTAAAAGATTTTGTTTGTCTTTAAATTTGTGATTGGTCAGTTTTTCACTGAGAAACGAATTCGACGTGTTGGTTACTGGATTATATATATCCTGTGCTTTTTCTTACAATAGAAAAATTAATTATGTAATCTCAATTGCTATACGTACGACTGCATATGTTTTTTGACAGCTCAGTAATATTCTCTTTGTTCTTGTTGTTAAATGAAGCTAACTTTGAACATTTCTTTTCAACAGGCTAACTAACCTTTCTTTGAACATTGTCCCACAAACTTGGAAGTATGTTTTTAAATCTGAATTATCTGTGTTATTAGATCAGTTCTATAGATGATATTTGATACCCTCCATTGACCACTCGAGGGATAATTTTCTTTATTTTTGCAGTTTCATGGCAGATCCTCAGTGGCAGTATGTTAAATTCCATAAACTTTTTTATTATGGTTTTTTTTATTAAGATTTTTGTCCCATATAACTTTAGCTAATCACAATTTGATTGACATTGCGGTTGAAGAATGCTCGAGAAATAACAGTTAAGCATTTTCATAGTGACACAAACCCACTACGAGGTTTGCCATTTTGCATTTCTCACTTCGCATACCTTCGTCATTTTGCATGCAAATACATTCCTGATTTCCCGCCTCTCTCCAATACTAAAACGAGGTGTGATGGAAGCCTCTTTGTGCATGATGAAAGAGTTTTTTTTTCATTCAAAAATTTTTTTTTTGTGTATTGAAAGAATTTTCATGCATACTGAAAGAGTTTTTTTGTGTATTGAAAGAGTTTTTTTATGTATTCAAAGTTTTTTTTGTGCACTAACTGGCCACTGTACAAAAATCAGAATATTTTGTATTTTTTTCTCTGTATATAAATACTGGAACTATTGCTTTTATTCATTCTGCCTCTGATGATTGAGTCAACATCTTGTTTACTCAGCGTGAAACACAGTGTAAGGTTTTAGAACAAATATTGAAAATTTACTATAAATAATGGTTACTTAAAAAGTCAAAAAATTTATTTTCTTTTTGCCACCTGAACCTTCTGATACTCAAATTGTTATTCTTAAATTCAAACACCAATGGTATAGTAAATCAGGGGCAAGCAATCTTTTCACAACATTAAACACACAAACACACTTAGTTCAAATAAAAACACATACAAGTTTCACAATTTCCATTGTTGTGAGATTTTAAAAGGATTTTTACGTATGCAGTTGATTTAAATTTATTGTAAGTTTAACCTCTTAATTGTCAGTTATTTTTTACACAAGCTTCACCATAAGTTACACCATTTTGAAAAATGAGTAGCTTTTTCTGTAATATGTGTACAGAAAAAATATGTATATTAATGGTTGCTGTGTTGCACAAGCATAAACCAATTAAAGTACAACTATCTATGCACTGAAGTTTATTGAAACAGTTTATTGCTTTGTTACGCTCTAATTACTTGCTAGTATAATTATTAATTTTGTGAGTGAATTTTTAAGTGTATTACATGTTACAAAGAATTTGAGAGAAGCCTACTTGCTTTCAAATTTTAGCGTCTTTTTACCATAAAGATACCGTCTCCTTGGCCCACTATAGCATTTAAAATTTCGGTATTAGCAAAACCTGCTTGGAAAAATCCTTGCATCATATTGTGTGAATTATAAAACTTATACAAGCATGTTTATGAGTCTAAAATTCGTAATATTTTTTCTACTCCTATATGTTCTAAACTTTAATCAGTGCTTATGGCAGTACTAAAATCTGTATACAAAGATTCATAACATTATCAGTCCATGTGCTCATAATTTACTTGGAGATATCCTCATAATGAAGTTCAATATATTTCAGAATGGGGTAGCCATCCACTCCACAGAAAACATAACAACATCTTTCCAGTATGAATCTGTTTTCAATCAAATGTCTTTTTAAATTTATCTCCAATTCATTTCCAATTCCTGGTTTCAATATCAAAAACAAGTTTCTTTATTTGCTTTGTAGGGAACATTTCTAAACATTCATTACATGAATATTCAAGTCACATTGGTGTACTGGTGAGTGTCTTTGGCTCTGGGCAGAATACTGGAGGTTCAATTCCCGTCTGAGCATGATAAGTTCAAATAAACGTCTGGCCTATGACGTTAAACTAAAGGTGAAAACCAAAACTGTTTAAATAATGCTGATCATGCAAGATATTTCAATGAAAACACTCTCCTACTGAAAATTTGTTGTGCACAAAAGATCCTTTCCTCAAAGTAATATATCTGATCACCAAACCAATTAATGAAAACTGAATTATTCTAAATCAGAAGACTATGTTCCAAAATCACTTCTTTGGATTCAGGATAGAAAATGATAACAGAAAATTTCATATCTTTGGCAGATGTCGCTTTACATAATAAACATTAACCATTTACTGAAAACACAATAATAATTAGCAACCTTATTCATCCTTTTGCATTGTAAAGGCACTTTTTCTTTCAGAGAGATTTGTCACAAGGCCTTCATCAGTTGTGATCACGACAATTTGTTCACTGTTCTTTCTTCAAGAAAAATTGCAAATAGCTCTGAGAAAATGCATTCGAACACCAAGGGAACATTTTTAAGCTTATTTAATTTTGGCAAATCACCCCTATGCTTTATATTTATTGGCAAGTAATTAATTGAATATGTTTTAATTCCCCAGATGATACATCTATTGCCCCGCAAAACAAACGTTCTGGGAGAAAAATAACTTCCCTCTCATCATAACCAAAACAAATATCTTCAACAACATAGCGATCAACACAATGTTTTTGAGAATGTTTTTCTGATCATATTTGAAGATTCGAAAGGATTATTGAACCAATCAACCCTTTATCTGTCATAGTTAACAATACAAAATAATTATTCTCAAAGCTGCTATAAGTGGCGAATTTTTACACTTATCCAACTCTATCTCATTATTAAGTTGAACACTTTTATTTTCAATATCAACTTATTGTTTATGATAAAAGATAATTTCCAACTTTATGGCAAGGATGAGAATATTACTGCCATCAACAAACATTTTTCTAACACATAATGAATCTTCTTTGAACAAACCAGAGGAACTCAATACTTCGAGAAATAAAAAAAAAAAAAAAAAAAAAGTATCTTGTTTTGTATGGGTAAACTTCACCTTGCATTTTCCTTGATTCACTGAAATATTTTGAAGGAATGCTGCCTATTGTTCGTTGGAACAAAAGTTGTTGCACTTTAATTTGGACCCTCTTTCACTTAAGATTTGAAACGCTTCTGTTTTCTTGATGCCCCTCAAATTACATAAACATTAACAATATTTCTAGGTTCTAAATGTTAACTCTACTTCCGGTGGGCTTTTTGGGGTGCTGTAAAAGGGGGGGATTGGGGATGGGGGTAAAATTACCCCCCGTACTTAACGAAACTGGATGAAAATTGGTACAATGGTAAAACAACATGTGAACTTTAAAAAAATACCAAAGTTGACGTCATCATCTTAGACAAAAAGTGATGACGTCATCACAAATCACTGTAATTGGAAAATTTAGGCATGCTCGATGTTAAAAAATGACTTTCTACAGATAAATTGAAGACAGATGGTGAATGAGTGCACAAAGAATGGGACCGTGCATTTTTTTGTGCACTCAGCAAGTTAATTCTTTCTTAAAAGTTACAAGATAAGAACGTTCAGCTTTTGATTATTAAAGTAATAAAAATGTTACATGATTTTTTCTATAAAAAAACTTTCATAGGTCACTTCGAACTGAACTACAATTTTGCTAAGTTAAGTTTTCTTTATTTAAGGTTGGTTAAGTTCAAGCACACCATCTAGTGGCCTATTTAAACCAAGGGCCCAGGTCTTTCTGTATTTTCTGCTCTCGGATGTGCCGAAAACTTCAATTGACAGTTGCTCTACAAAACAACCCAAGAATAAGTAACCTCAGGGATTTAAACCGCTAGCGCTCCAAATCTATCACTGCTAAACTACTGGCCTATGCTATCCATTTTAAAGATTATTTTAAACCCTATTCTGGTTGGGGGGGGGCAATTTTAACCTCCCCCCCAAAAAAAAAAATAAAAAATAAAAAATAAAAAAATAAAAAATAAAAAAAAAATTTTCTCAAAAACTTACTTAAAATATTAACTTGAACTTTTCACAGTGTGTCTAAAATTTATTTATGCAACTTTTGAAAAAGAGTTTGACCACGCCCTCTTTTTCGGATGTGGGTGTAAAAATTTTTGACAAATAGAATACTAATTGTATAATAAATGAATAACTAATAATCGTTTTATGTTGAAACTTCTCAAGATCGTAGACCATGACATGACAAATATCTGTCAACGTCATTTTGACGTCATTAACGTCATTTTGTTGTCATTTTTTGCTGATGTCGGCATTTTTTCCAAATTGGCAATTTCTGTATTTGTGATGACGTCATCACTTATTTACGTAATCATATGATACCCAGGGGCATAATATTGATAGATCTTGATGATTACTACCTTCCTGGTAAGTTTCATTCAGAAATAGGTGGTTTGTCCTGAATAACGACCTTGACAATATTTTAGCAATTTTTGGTCTTTTCGGCACCCCATAAAGGGCCCAAGTAGGGTGAAATATGGAAAAAACTTATATGTCACAGGGAGTACTTATTAATAGCTTCAAATTCCCACATAATTGGTTTTCTTCAAAAGTTGAGTGATTCAGTGGATTTTGGGTTCAATTTTTTTATTTTTTGAAGCTTCACATGTCACTCTATATTCGAGGTAAGTTTCATTTGGTTGAGAAATGGCAATTTAAACCTGGGGGGGGGGGCTAATTTCCCCCCCCCCCCAACCTTCTAACGCCCATGAAAACGCCCAACCAGAATAGGGTTAACAGAAGCGATCTTCTAAAAAGCAACTTCAGCACAAATTTTTTTACAAATTTAAACTAATTGATATGGCAACTAGACAACATTTTCTCATTTTTTCTACCCCTAGAAATGTATACCATAAACAAAGTAAGAGAATAAAAACAAAACAGAAAAAGTGTGTAAGTACTAAGTAAATAGAAAACAAAATACAGATAGATGCAATCAGAATTGAAATCTTCACTTTTTTTTTGTATGAATGAAAAACTGGCTTATATTCTTGGTCTCTATTGATATTATTATTACCAAGATTTTACCCATATAAAAAGGATACTTTCAGTGTTAGAATTTGATAACTTATTATTGAGCAAATCAAAAATCCAAGGAAAAAATTTTGGAAATGGTAACATGCCCTAAAATAACTGCATAAATGTTCTAGAAGTATCTTTACAAAACAATGGAAAAATGTGTTGGCGATTATGAAACTTCTTATGAATTATCAAAAACCAATTTCTTCATTTGTTTACTGGGAAACATTTTGAACAGGTCCTTTTTGAATAAACTTGATCTTGCTAAATATTTCAAAGAAAATAATTTTCTGAAAAATTTGTTATGTATAAAACATATGTTCTTTCAGGTAACATACTTGATCATCAAACCAATTAATGGAAAGTGAATCAAAATAAGTGAGATCACTTTCCGAAATGACTTCTCCTGACAGAGGATCACAAACCATTAGAAGAAGATCTGGTTGCATACGAGGTGTCATTTGATAAACACAGCTTAACCACTTATTGAAATTGCAGCAAAAAGAACTAAAAATATGAAACTCTTCAAAGTGGAAAGACACTTTATCAGAGAGAGAGAAAAATCTGTCTTTTGCTATATTCAAACATGTTCTCTTTCTGCTGCAATGATAATCGATTCTTCGCTTGTACTCTCCTACTTAATCTTATTTAGTCTTTGCAATTCAATAATATGCTCTGTACTAGAAAGTGAGTAACTGAGTTCTTCATTTTTACAAATACCAAAAAGAGCATCCACAGTAATACATTCTTATTCTTCTAAAACAATAACTACTTGTCTGGCATTATAAGAAAAACATATCTTCAACGAAAACACTAGGAAACTTTTTTTGAGAAAGCTTGTCACACTTGTGATACTGAAGCAACTAGTTTTGTGAGAACGTTCAAAAATATGTAATGCTATGGAAAATATCAGTCTACTTTCTTCTGCCGTTAATAATGCAAAATAACCATTCTCAAAATTGTCAACAGGAAGTATTAATCTTTCCTTGACTTGTTTGATCTTATGCCTATCAAGTTCAATATTTTTTTTTTTAATATCAACTTCATCCTTATAAATGCTAATCCTTTTGTAAAACGATGTTGTAACTAATATATTTGTCATGTTAGCAAATACTTTTCCAAGATAAAATGACCCTTCTTTGAATAAGGTTAGAGAAGTCAATACCTCAAAAGAAACGGCTACATCTGCAATTATCATTAGTACAACCTGCTCAATGTCAGCTAGTGTTAATAGTATGAACTGACGGTTGAATATTACTTCAAAATGAAATTTATACATTTAAATGGAAAAACATTACCTGGCAGTATTCTTCAATCATTGAAATGTCTTGAATGTAGCAATCAAATAATGCTACCTATTGCCTATTCCCTAATAAAATTAGGGGCAACTTTCTTCTGTTGTTTTCTGGTGTTGATCTTGAGTTTAAAAGGCAGCCAGGAATGTTAAACAGTTAAACAGCCAGCAACAACCTTAAAGTAATGCCTCATGTTTGATTTGGCATGAATAATTCCTTTCCTTACGTTGTTTGAAATGCACATTCTTTCGAAGAAAAACCATGTTGCCAATTTTACAAAACTTTATATTCTATAAATAAAGATTATAAAATTACCATCAAGATCAAAAATTTTACAACTGAACAGCAAAGATTTCTGTATGAATTGCTTTTCAATCTCGAAATACATCCCTGTTATGGCTATTGAATAGTAAAAATTCAGGAATTACAGAAACCTAAAAGAGTTTGGGCAGAAGGCCAACTTCAACAAATACTTGAAAGTCAACTACCGAGACTCCTGGATATAAAACTTAATAACCAGATTTGGATTGCTTTATCCTAATAATGTTACTAAACATTGCCATACACCTATTTGCCTAACATATAAAAAACATCTGCAGGATTTTAGTTTAGAGCCTTTTAAAGATCTTTGCAATACTGGTTAGTCAATACTATTCCGCACAGGATTACAGGTAGCCGATTTATATTACTGACATTCTACTACGCAGACATAGACAAAGTTACGGCATAATTACTTTTTAAATTGAAAAACTGGTAAAAAATATCTGTTGGATCTCTATTGATCAATGAATATATTCAAACAAATTCTAAAATCACAATTTGAATATGCCTGAGTTACAAAGGAAAAGAAGAAAAGAAGAACTCAAAACTTTTAAGATATCTTTTCTCAAGAATTCTTTGAGAAGATAAAAATGTTGAAATGGAGCAACACAACAAAAAACTATAAACTTTTTTTAAAACGAAATCATTTGTCCCATCCAAAAGGGAATCCCTGGTGGACATAAAAGATGTGCATAAAAGGTGGGCTCATATGAATGAGAATGAAAAATTAACGAAAATTAATTGCAATAAAATCTTTAAAAAAAAATTTAAGTCACTAGTTGCAGGCCTTGTTTGTTTTGGGATCATACTTAATATATTTGTGACAGAATGTTCTTTCAACAAATGACGAACTGTTTTTTTTAGCTCAGAATCTTTCAAAAAACAGATAAAATAGAAAATAACTTTTATAAATATTCCCAAATGCTATCCCCAAATGCTCAATATTGAGTCTAATATGATTTTTCACCTGGGACTGGTGACCTAAAACCTGTTTACAAAAACACTCTCAGAAGAAAATTCAGCCTTAAGAACGAAATGGTGAATTGAGATGAAATAAAATGTGACAATCATTATTATTTACTGTCTTTCTTATGAAACTAACATGTATTACCACCTAGGAAACCCTCTTAATATCATTGAAAAAAAAGTTTTTAATCTTGAGATTCTACACAGTCCTATTTTTTTTTAAAAAAAATGTATGAAAAATACAACATGTAATAAATTATATTCAGAATTTGAAATTTATGAAGAATTTAGGTAGAACTAAATAAATAAATGCCTTACATTAAACTAGAATAAAAAATAATAATAGTTGTTTACAGGCAAGAAAGTATTGAATCTTTAATCTAATAAAATAAAAGAGGAGAAAAAGGCAAGGGCTATTTGGATGACAAAATCATCTTTCTGACTCTTGATGTCATCAAAAAAACAATTAGTTTTCAATCATGAAACTGTAAAAAAAGTTTTACAAATTTCATCAGAAAAAAATAGATTCAATAAATGTCATTCAGAATTTGAGAATTTACAAAGAATTTTGTAAAGAATCTAGGTAAATCAAGTTAAAAAAATGCCTCTAATTAAAATAGGGTAAAATAATAGTTTTCAGTATAATGTTATTTAGATATCATGCAAATAATATTCGGATTGTATTCAGATAATAACTGAATGAAGAATTTGAGTAAAGTCCTATAAGCAAATATGTTCTCTTCAATTTTGAAAAACACAATTACTTTAACCGAAAAAAAGAAAAAAAAATCCAATACGTTTTGCAACTTTTATTAAAGGTAGTGTCCGCTATATTTTTGGTATTTTGGATTTTTCATTCATATTCAAGATCTTCAAAAGTATGATATGGTTTTTATTTCATCTTAATCTGATATTTCCTTTCCTTGACGTTTGAATAATTAAGGATTTTTAGTCCACTTTGAGAGTTTTTAAAGTTTCATGACTCATTACTTAATTTGTGATGTCATCAAAAGCCTTCAGGTTTTTGCTAATGTTAAAATACTTGTAACTATAAAATTAATGACCTTTTTGTTATAATATTTTGCACATTTTTAGTATTCCACTGAACGAAATCATTTTCATAAAAAATTCTGAAAAAACACTTTTTAGGTCCTAGGCGCAGGCCCTTTCCTGAAATCAGACTTTTCTAATTTTCGAGGACTGATGGCTTTTTTGTATTATACTTTAATCCAAATGCTAAAATGGTTTTCATCTAACTCAAAATCATTTTGCTGATGTATTAAGGGCCCGCAGCTTGTGAACCAAAATTGATTTTTGAAAAAAATGAGGCAAAAATCTAATATTTTTATAGTATACATCTTTTGAAAAACGCTTTGCTTGCGAAACCTTATCTTATTCAGAAATTATAAGGATCTTAATATTTGAACAATTACCCAAGGCACTTGGTAACATCACAAGTTCAAG
>JANSTP010098340.1:0-13299 GCA_025330745.1 Cladonema radiatum | reverse complement strand
AATGCTCTGTATAGTTGATTTTCATATGATCCTAAAGCTTTCTCTTTCTTAGTCTATTACACCCAGCCAAAATAATGTCACACCCATCCCCACATACCCGCACCCACCGACACCCAGCCAAAAAAACGTCACACTCACCCACACCCAGCCAAAAAAACGTCGCACTCACCCACACCCAGCCAAAAAATGTCACACCCACACACACCCAGCCAAAAAATGTCACACGCACCCGCAACCAGCCAAAAAACGTCTCATCTACTCTCACACAGCCAAAAAAATGTCATTTCAACTCATTCCTACCCCCTTTTACACAAATCCCGCGCGGGAAAAATCGTACGGGAAAAAAAAAATAGCGTACATAAAAATAATCCGATTCCCGGAATAGGAAATTGGACTAGATCTCTAGTCTAATTCCTACCCGGCCAAAAGAAGTTATTCCCACAATTAAGTTCAAAAATATTTGAGACAAACAGAGAAACTGGCTAGTTTTCAGAGCTGTGTTTCAATTACAAACAACTTGGCTTTTTTTGACGGCAAAGTTCGGTAATAACCAATTTTGGTGATTCCCTTGAAACACCGCCTGGAGGGGCTTCAATAATACCCAAGATCCGCCTCAAAAAGGTTCAAGGCTTATAAAGATAAATAGCCCAATAAATCGCTGTCTATGAAAGCAAAACCTTAATTGTCTTCTTATGGCTTGTGGTGCTAGCTTTCACAAAAAAAGCGTAAAACTGTCTCATAGTTTTTGAATATGATTGCAGCGTACCTACCCACACCTAGCGAAAAATATGTTGCGCCAACCCATACCTGCCGGCATCAACCCATATTCAGCCAAAAAATGCAAAACTTGTCAACAGCTAGCAAAAAAGCCATAGTCACTCACACGCAGTCAAAAGATGCTATAACTACAATCAGAGCCCCGGAAAAGTTCTCTAGTCTCTACTCCCTCTCCATAACGCGCACTGCTTACAATGAACTAAAATACAAATTATCTACTCTTTAACCGTATTCCAGACGGGCTTTTTTTGACTTAAGATTGCAACGGGGGGGGGCTATTTGCCTGCTTTTTACTTGACCGCCTGTAAATCCAGTTATAGTAAAACGATCTCAAACAAACTTTAACCAGTTGTTTTAAATTTGACATTTTCACGTGACCATAAAAGTGATGAGGTTATCTTTTTATTTATTAGTCCCATTTTGTGTTCCGAATTTGGCCAAAATTTCAATACATTGGTCAAATGATGACGTCATCATTAGACTTTGGGTTCAGAGTACTTAAAAATGTTTTGACCACAGTGTTCCCAATAAAAAAAAATGAGAATGTACTGAAAAACTCAGCTGAATACCTAATACGGTTCTGGAGATATTAAGAAAAGTTTGAGCCCACTACCAAATTTTTTCGCTTCTAGACTTTGTCAGGGTCCCCTTCTACCCTTTATTAACATTTTGGAGCCCGACGGGTCAAAAAAGTACCAGGACTGGGGTTTTAGGGGGTGGAGCCCCCTGACGTGGTCAAGGTGGAGGGGGAGCGTTGAGTTTGGATGCAAATGAAGGAGCGCAAGTTCTAATTTCCAACAATGTCTGGGAGGCCTTCCTTGTGGAGCTAGACGCATTAAAAGTTTCAGATGTACCTGTTAGAAATATAGGCTTTTTCAGTACGACGCTGGGCCTGAAAGGGTTAATTTTCAAAAAAACAGTTGCCAAGTCTCAAAGTGATTGTCATATGATTTTTTATGATTTTGTAAACAAGATTATTCTTTGCAGAAACCCAATTAACCGAGGAACCAGAAAAAATCCTTGGGAACAAGGTTGTCTAATTTATTTAGATCCGTGTATTTGGCATCCAAGAGCAATATTTTTAACTTTATGTTTGGTTGGGAAAACATCGCATTTTATGGCTATATGAAGGTGCGTATGGTTGAGAATAGGTGTGGTTTGGCGAAGCAATATTTTGGCTGGGTATGAGTCGTTGAGTTGAATAAGATGGAGATGACACTGCTGAATACCTTATCGGGGAAAATACCGGAGAAAAGTGACCAATTTTAGACGTTTGTGACTTCATTCAGCCGACTAGTTATTTTACCCGGTTGAATTTTTTCCCGACCGATATTTTGCCCCGGTTAAAATGACTGTAACTGGGACTTTTCAAACATTTCCTGGAATTTTAAATTGCCTGACTGCTAACATTCTTTGCCTGATACTCAAAATTTAGTCAGGGAAAAGTGACTAATTTTATGTACAAGTGACAAAAAGATCTAGTAATTTGCCTCGGTTAATTTTATGCCCGCCTTTTTATTCCTAGATAAGGTACATTTTATTGAGGCCGAGAAAATAGCAGGAAGCCATTATTATGTATAAAACCCAAATTTATGTGTTGTATGTCCTGTCTATCTTATTAAGGTCAGCGGTATCGGTAGATGTGAGTAAGTGTGATATATTTTGGGTGGATGTGGGTTGGTGTGAAGTTTTTTAGGTTGCGTGTGGATGGGGCTGGTTAGGTTTGGGTTGAAATTACATTTTTTGGCTTGATGTGCGTGGGTGTGAGGTTTTTTGACTGGGTGTGAGTGGTTGTGACATTTTTGTGGCTGGATGTGACATTTTTCGGCTGGGTGTGGGTGAGTGTAGGTAAGTGTGGGTCGGTGTTTTTTGGCTTGGTGTAGGTGGGTGTGGGTAGGCGTGGATGGGTGTGACAATTGTTGGCTGGGTGTGGGTGGGTGTCGGTAGGTGTGGATGAGTGCGGCATTTTTTGGCTGTTTGTTGGTGGGTGCACGGTTTACAACAGCCCATTTATTAATTCATTTATGGCTGATTTCATATATTTGTATCTGGAATTCATAGAGAACTATGCGTAGGCAAGAGGCTATTCCTTCATACTTATTTATACAGATGATAATCTCTTCTTGGTAAGATTCACATCCAGATTTTACCATTCTCCAAAAAAATCCCAACTTTGGATTTCCCAATTTTCTTGGTTATTTCTGATTATTTCTTGATTATATTGTGTCATAAAATGTTTTGCAATTTTGTTAGTGGCAAAACTACTGCTACTGGTTGCAAAATTACGGTGGCAAAGCTTCGAGTGACAAGCTTACTGCACACCTAACCCCATAGTATATTCTTACTTTTGTCCTCTTCTTCCATCAATGGTCTGTTAGGGACAAAATAATGTCAAAATGCTTCTATGAAACTTTGAATTTTAGCTAATATAATTTCGAAAGTTACTTCTTAGCAAGAGGTTCACCTTTTAAGTTGTGTATTTTTACGTACCTTGAAGACTATTTGCTTATGTACCGATTAAGGAACGATTAATATATTGACTGATAACGAGGCGAAGCATGAAAAACATTCGAAAATATCAAAGTTACGTCATTGCGGAAAAAGGTCAAGACAGTGCCATAGCTACGAAATTTTCATTTGGAGTGCGGGGGGGGGGGCACAACTGTCGCCCACCATTCTTGGGTTTTTGGATTTCTGAAGCTCTAAAAAGGCTCTTTCCAGCTAATTTAGATGGCGGAGGATGGTAAAGGTTCCCCTTCATGCAAAATAGTGGACGAAACATGTGCTAGTTGTACAGTTTGACCACTCGCCTGTATCGGTTGAGATGGGCTGTTACGAACAGTGCATCTACCAAAACGCCTACCACACCCAGCCAAAAAAGCCACACCCTGCCAT
Organism: Cladonema radiatum; assembly: GCA_025330745.1. Classification (NCBI taxonomy): domain Eukaryota; kingdom Metazoa; phylum Cnidaria; class Hydrozoa; order Anthoathecata; family Cladonematidae; genus Cladonema; species Cladonema radiatum. The sequence continues at coordinate 9,627 of JANSTP010098340.1, read as the reverse complement.
ACCTAGCCCAAAAAAATGTCACACCTACCTACACCTAGCCAAAAACATGTCACACTCATGTCAATATAATATCCAATTACACCCACCCACACTCAGCAAAAAAATATCACACTAAGGCAAAAAAATGTCACTAGCTCACACCCTGCCAAAAAACGTCTGACTCAACCACACCTACCAACATCCAGCTGGGTGACATTTCCTTGGCTGAGTGTGCGTGGCTTTGGCATTACTTGGCTAGCTGGAGTTTATATACTGGTTATGGGTAGGTGTGGATATGTGTGACATTTTTTAGTGACAATCGTGGTCAAAAATATAGGAAAAATTTCAAGTTTTTTCCGTGTAATTCTGCATCACAACCTCCAGTTGATAGGATTATTATATGAGCCTTGAGCCTTATCAATATGAGCTTTGGTGAATGAGTGAAAACCACCCAGATCCCTTCTATGCTGTTTGTGTAGCCCTTTAGGATGATTGCGAAAGGGAATCGCCAAAAATTCCCCTTTCGTATATTTTGTTTCTCAAAAACGGCACGTTAAATAAAAAGTCGAATTCTGGAAACTGCCCAATTTCACCCTTTATTCCAAATATTTTTGTTCACAATTGTAGGTGTCGGTGAGTGTTGGTGGCTGTGATATCTTTTTGGTTGGGTGTAGGTAGGTGTCGAAGAGTATAACATTTGTTTGGTTGGGTGTGGATAGGTGTCTATGAGAATAACATTTGTTTGGCTAGGTGTGCGTGTTCGGTAGTTTTCACCCATTCATCCAAGAGTCTGGGCTTATTTAGAAAAGTCTCGCGATAAAATGCTGTTTATGGAAGCAATAACTGCGCTTGTGGTGTCAATTTTCATTTAAAATGCTCAAAACTGTCTCATTATTTTTGCGCAATAATTGCGCTTGTGGTGCCAATTTTCACATAAAAAGCTCAAAACTGTCTCATAATTTTTGTGCATGGTTGTGGATAGTCATATTTGAAAAATCCAATGTTTTTGTTCAATATCAATTATTATGAAGATCAGTAAGTGGGTGTATTGGAAAGAAGTTTTTATAAATATCATTTAGGAAAGCAGACTCGGTGGCTGACACATGTCAAGATTATTTTATACTTTAATTTTAAGTATAACACCCCTGACTATTTTTGAAATGTTTCAAAACAACAATAATTTAAGCTCATTTCAAAGCATTTAATTCCTTTTGTAACCAAAGTTAAAATTAGCTAAGTTAAATTTCACTAATTTTGCAAGCTATGAGTTATTAAGCTGAGAAGCTAAACATCCCACAGTGGTTTTTCTGCTGTAAATGCGTAACTTTTCAATGATCAAACTTTTGTGACTTTTAGTGAAATTTTATTAGGAACAATTTTAAAAAAACCCGGTCAAAAAATTGACCCCCTTGTTCAGAAGCCATTGCTCAGGTCAGAACCACTCCTTCATTCTTGATTATTGATTATTGAATTTTCCCAATAAACCCTTATGCAATTATTTTGAGAATGAATTTGTGCTCTAAATTGTCTAAATAGGTTGTGTCTATTGTACCAAGACAGAACCAATCATTTGAGGACATTTATTTACCGTCAGGCTTTCGTCATGACGTCAAAATGACAGTTTTGCCAAACTCTTGATTTTTCCCTTTTCGGAATTTCGGAATGGTTGCCTCGGGAAAATTGATGACGTCATCGTTGTAATGACGTCAGTAAAACTTTTTTCGCTTAAATTATGTTCTAAAGAGTTGTTCTCTCTGGATAAGGATATAAGGTGAATCCTATTTATGGTAAAGGGAGAGAGGATTCCATCACAAGGCTATATTTTCATTCATAACTCGGAAACTAAGTACTATTTACGAAACTAAGTACTAAGTACTATATACGAAGCATTATTTGATGTAAAAATATTTTTCAGTGATCACGCCTACAATTTTGGGTCGCAATAAATTTTTTTTCAAAGTCATAAAGTTTCGTGAAAAGTACCACCCCGACTCTGAATGGGCTAAATCATGGCATGACACGACCGGACATTCCTCGTTTTTTGAGTAATATTATTTAGAGAAAAATGATTCCATGACCATGTGCTAACAACATTCCAAATTCAAATTATTCTTGGTATAATCTTCTTTAAAAACAATGCGTGTTGTGAATCTGAATCATCATGTCAATCTGAACCATCAAATCATGAACGCTTGAACCTTGAAAGCTTGAACCTTTCGGATTTCTGAAAAATATTTAGGGCGGGATAGGGCGTTTCATAAGAAGTTTTGAACCACCCTTATATGGCCATGAAGCGCCATTTTTTGAGTAATATTATTTAGAGAAAAATGATTCCATGACCATGTGCTAACAACATTCCAAATTCAAATTATTCTTGGTATAATCTTCTTTAAAAACAATGCGTGTTGTGAATCTGAATCATCATGTCAATCTGAACCATCAAATCATGAACGCTTGAACCTTGAAAGCTTGAACCTTTCGGATTTCTGAAAAATATTTAGGGCGGGATAGGGCGTTTCATAAGAAGTTTTGAACCACCCTTATATGGCCATGAAGCGCCCTGAATTCCTGGAATCATGCTTTGACATGTGACACAAACACCGAAGCTTTGCAAAAACTGAAAATGGCCGACAGGGAGGGCACAACAGTGGACATGGACAGCTTTTATGCCAATTAAAACCCTGAGCTCCATAGTTAATTAGAAAATTGTGATGATTGAAGACTCCCTGTTGAACTAAGCAAGTAGCCAGCTATGGCAGATAAAGACCGCTTGGAAGATTTAGATGTTTATCCTTTTTTAAAACCATGGAACTTACTTCAGGAACCAAATTATATTTTTGATGTTCAAAAAGCACAAATATCAAGTTGTGGTAATTTTCTAGCAATTTTAGATCAAAAGCACAGACTGACAATTTTAACTCTAACAAAGTTAGAGTATGAAGAAGAGACTATATCCAGTGACTGCACTGAGTAAGTGATTTTTTATTTTTATTTTTTTATTTTTATTTTATTTTATTTTTTTTGGGCATATTTTTTTTAAGAAAATAGCTGTGTAACCCTCTCATTTTGGACCTGGCGTGATTCATACATGCATACATACATACATGCTGCATACATTCATACATAGATTTCTGTAACGTCGGACAAATATACAACAGTTGTATAGCCATGTACAAATTTTTTACAGCGTATCAAATAATAAGGTCCACGCAAAACCAGGTGTGATCCAGTTTGAAAAGTATGTCTGATGTCGCACCCCAGATTTTTTTCTAGACTTTATGTCGCACTTGAACTTTTTAGAAAGTTACGCTTCTGAGTTTTGGCTGCCATCAAATAATGTTGGTAAAATGGGTTTTCTAATGAAAGTTTTGTCCTACTTGTGCAAGCAGCAAGTCAGGATGATGGCAAAATGAGAAAATACAATAAAACTTCTAATTTTTAAAATTAATACATCGCACTTGTTCAGATTTGTTCTTGCTGTCGCACCCGAGATCTCGTCGAAAAGTGCCCTACTTTTCAGACTGGGGTGTGATTAATCAAATGAAATCGAATGTCGATTGCTAATCGAATTAATCGAATACCAATCGAACTAATCGAATTGGATTGAATCGAATTAATCAAATCAAGCGAATGTTAATCGAATATCACAATTTTTTCATGTTCTTTTGATTAGTTCGATTAGGGGTCACATCCATATTTATATTGCCACAAATAACGTCAGAATGACTTTATCAGTAGGTGGGTGGGTTAAGAAAGAAACAGCTAGGCGTTATGGTGTGGCAACATGAACAAAATATTTCCAAAGAAAAATAATTTTATAATTATATATACTCAAAAAGTACTTTAAACTTACAACTATAATAGTATTAAACTACTATTGATGTCTCTAGATTTTTGACCTAGAAAAGTGTGGGTGCCACACTTTGACGCTATCTTAGTGGGTGGGTGGGTCCATTTGATAATGTCATTTTGACGTTATGTGTGGCAGCATGAATATGGATGCAGCCCCTTAGTTGGATCAGTATTCAATTATTTCGATTAGTCTTTGATTATTTTGATTGTAGTAGTCTTCGATTATTTTGATTAGCATTCGATTAGTTCGATCAGTATTCGATTGTTTCGATAAATCTTCGATTATTTCGATTTGTCTCGGAAAAGTTTGATCAGTACGTAGTAGCTGAAATTCAGTTTGGCTGTAGTTTTTCTGAGATTTCCACTTTTTCAATTTTTGTCCAGGAACTTTTCTCAGTTCTTGATTTTCCGATTTGCTTGTTGCATATAGATTGCCAAATAGTAAAAAATTAGTTTTACCGATTTTCCGGTGGCGTAGACTAGAAACTAGTCGTTCTTGATTTTTCATAAATAAAATTTCAGCCGAATGAAATTTCATCCGGGATTTGCTGAAATATCCGATACCCGATTTTGCCAATTTGCTGAAACAATGATGATTGTGTTTTTTGGCTCTGGAGAATGGAGTAGATCTAGTTTACCAGAAACAATCTACATATATGCCAAACAGCATGCTGTATATAATTAGGCCACATTTTCTGAAAACATGTTTGGTTTATTATTTATGCTATCAAAACCCTAATAAGAATATATTTCAATAGATAAGTTTGCTACCAAAATGTTTGATCATAAATTAGGTTAAAGTCATTACAACTCAAATGTAATTTTAAGTTTCAATTCTTTAAAAGTTTCAATTCTTTAAAAGACATCTTTTAAACTGAGTAATCAAAAAATTGTTAGATAAAACCCTCTATCTAACATACTGCATTTTCTGCCGAACATTGTCCGATGTCAGAAAGTTATTTCAGTGCTTAGAATGCAGACAAACATATTACATGCAATATCCTAGACTAGATCTAGCCCTTTTTTCACACATCCCACGCGGCAGTCCTTAAAATTTTCCTCGGCACTCGGCAAATGCTGAAGTAATTGCCGAGGCAGAGTTCACTACAAACTGCATTTTTTTCTTTTGACTCGGCAATTTTAGCCTAGTTTTTGCCGAGGCAAAATTATCTGAAATTTAAGGGCTGCGCGGAATATTACAAACCCATGCGCTTTGTAATAACCGAAAATGAAATATTATTTTGAAACCGGTCACATTTATTGAAAGTATAGCAATGGGGAGTTTTCAGGGGATTTAAAGGTCCTTAATTTTTGGAATAACGACATTTACCAAGGTTCGAATTAACTTTTTGGAGTTGTATTGGGAAAATTTTTTCTTATTATAGTGGTTGGGCAACGAAGAAGATTGTAGGATTTTATCGCTCTATTTGCGCCATTTCAGGGTTTTCTGGCTATCTTTTGATAGATTAATAACCTACAGATATAGCTAATTTTCTTTGAATGTCTGTACACACTGGCACCCTTAGATGACACATGTATATCAACCCTACTCAATTAAATGTGAGTGGAGTCACTCCAGCATTTATCAGAACAGTCCATTAATATTGCATTTTGAAAAGCTCATCTCCATTTAACATTTGTACTGACACCCTTAGATAACAACAAGGTTGTCTTGACCTACACTGGATTCCGTATGGCGGCCAGACTAATACAATTCGAATATAAGAGACTACAATTGTAAAGCTTGCAGTAGAACATAGGCATAGCCACTTCAGTACTGGAACATATTGCAAATATGTGTATTAAGGTATCAAAGTTTTAAAGATTACAATTTCAAAACTATCATTCACTGTAAAGAACTAACTCATGAAACAAACATTTTAAACTATGACTAATAATCCTCTGTGCATGTAAAATATCAGATTACTACACTGCGTCTTGAATAATTAAACAATAGTAAGATTCCATAGTTAACGCATGCTCATTCAAGATTAAATAAAAGCTGAAAAAATATATCGATATTTAGATCTCTTTGTAACGTTAACGCTACTACTGAAACACGGAAATGTCCTTTTAAGAATCACCTCGACATTGCAAATAATAATTTCATGACGCAATATTTTGTAAAAGAACTAAGTTATAAAACGTATCAAGAAACAGGTGTTTTGTAAAAAAAATGAAGAGATTACATTGTAAACAAAATCATACAGAGACGCTGTTAACAGTTTTTATTTTGTTTTTTTGTTATTTCAGAGACAAGTGAATTTTTTCTAAAAACGTTTTCCGCTCTATGCAAGAAAAATAAATTTTCGAAAGTGACTAGAAAAACTTTTTAATATGAAATAATTTATTTTTAATCAAACATTTTATCATTTCAACAATTTATTTTCTTTTATAAAAATGAAGACATTAAAAACGAAGACATTAAATTGCGCATTTATAAAAATATATGTGCAATTGAATTAATCGAAGTAAAATCGAACTAATCCAACTATCATTGAATAATCGAATCTATTTAAAATCGAACTAATTGAATTCTAATAGAAATAATCGAAGCACACCTAATGGAAATAATCGAATAGTAATCGAATCAATCGAAAAGTAATTGAATTAATCGAATTAATCGAAAAGTAATCAAATTAATTGAATCACAATTTTTCGCCTACTAAATTACCGTTCGATTATTTCAATTATTGAGTTCGATTAATTCAATTACTTTTCGATTGATTCGATAATCAAATTTTTCGATTAATCATGCCTGGGCAAAATCAATATTGAAACAAAATATTTACATAAGTTTATTCCATTTACCAAAAAAGTTAAATTTTTTATAATTTTGGGAATCACAATCAATCATAAAATAGCTGAAAAATGACAAAAGGCTAATTAAATCCGACAAAGGTAATCCGATTAAGGTATAATACCTTCAGAATGAAGAACTTAAAGTCTGTTTTATGTTGTTATTAGAAGGAAAAAAATAAAAAGAAATTCATGATCTTAAAATATAAATGCTATTTCAAGTATTTGGAGAAGAAAATTTTTTTCGCAAGAATTATTTTGAGAAAAATCATGCACTAAAATGTGTATATTTTATAAGCTTGCAATTTAAAATAATATGTAAAGAGAATTTCATTGCATTTCATTTCATTTCATAATCCTTTATTTCTCGTAAAACAATTTACAAATTATGTTGAATAAAGGGATCTATCTATACTACTAGCCTGTAAATCAAAGTGAGTTGTGTATAGTAGCAGTAAAACACTATGCTATTCGGAGTCGCAACATATTTGAAAAAATATTGGAAAGAAGCCATTAAAGATTCCATTTTCTGCGAGAAAATTTGTAAGGAGACCATTAGAGGTAAACCTTGCTTATTGGCCAAAAATCCATAATGAGGAAACTAAGTAGATTTGAAAAATCAGTGCAAAGCAAAATAGTTAAAACAGCATATGAAAATCTCCTAATAAACACCGTGAAAAATATTACAAGACTTAATTTGAAATTAACTATGCAAGAATATTCAAATAAAATTAAATACACTAACGCAAATAGTAATATATCTAAGTTTTAATAATTAAACACAACATAGTAGCCATAAATTGATGTAATAATTCGATAATGGTATATAGGAACTAGGATTTTTAGGATTTAGGATTTATGTAGGATTTTTGAAAATTATGCTGACGATATATACTAGAGTCTTTGGGAGAGCTAGTAGTCCTGCAAAAAATATTTAGACAAGAAGGCTCTTAGATTTTTTGGATTGAGTTTTTCTAAAGTTTCAGGGGGGTGTAAAGAAAGGAAATTGTTCCAGTCCCTTCTGGTAATGTCATCTTAAATTTTGCAATTTTAGTGTACAGTTTCTCAAAAGTTACAATGAAATGGGTGTAAGATTCTTCTGGAGATTGCTTGTAATTGTGGAATTCTTTAAAGGCAGTGTATTCTCTTGTACTTTCATCTCGCAAGTAATTTGTATTGTATTGTATGTATTTCTTTTACATCTGTTTTTACAAGCTACTTTGTTAAAAGAACTATTTACACCGATTATTAAACGTAACATAATAGTCATATTAAAAGTAAAAAGTAAAAAGTATAAACTGAAACTGATAACTGATTAACAAAATAAAAAAACACTGAAAATTATAAAAAATTAAGTACATATTATGTATATATCAATATGTATGTATATTTCACAAAATTATGTTGGTTATTATATTATTTTAAATATATAATTTATCAAGTGTTGACAAAGCCTACACCTTGTATGTAATTTTGACAAAATCAGCATTCACATTTAATTTTTGTATTTCTTATAGTACACTTAAATTGATCTAATGACTTTATTCTCGGAATACTTTCTGGTAGGTTATTCCAAACTATACTACCAAAATATTTTAAACTATTTTTCACCAAAAGAAACCGTTCTAATAGAAGGGACAAATAAATAAAGCTCTTGTCTATTGTTCCATGTGAAAAGATTGCTGACATCGTTAGGAAGATCATGAAGGCTCTTATAGGTTTGGATGACCAGATTTTGAAGATTAAACTGATGAATGGATGAGGAGTTATCTTTTTTCTTAAAGGGTTTCAAATAAGGAGTTTGTATCATTATATACGATCCCAAGGCTCTTTCGTGCAGTCTGTTAATTTTGTTACTACATGCTCTGCTATAGAACATCCATACTAATGTATTATACGTAAATTGTGATTCTATAAATGCTTTGAATAGAGTTTTCTTTTTTTCAAAAGTAAGGAAGCTAGAGATACGTACTAACGCACTCAGTTTTTTTGAGCATTTAAGCAGATGTCTGAAACATGGTTATCAAAACTTAATGCACTGTTAATTTTTACACCCAAAAGCTTAACTTCATTAATTTCCCATATAGTGTCATCATTAATATTCAAAAAGCAATATTCATATTTGTGCCCTGAGACAAGTAGGTGACCCTTGTCAGAATTTAATTTCATATAGTTAATTTGGAACCATGTAACTGCTAGTGCAGAATTTTCTCGGAGTTTTGTTAAAACATTATCGAATTTATTATTGCAAGGGAAAGGAGTGGTGTCATCTGTGAAATTACATGTATCCACGTTTAGAGTAAAATATAAGTCATTAAGATAGATATTAAAAAGGATCGGACCCAATACACATCCTTGTGGAACTCCAAGTAAAATTTCTACCCATTCACTGAAAGCTGTATTTATTTTTATTCGCTGTTTTCGACCCATTAAGTAACTATGCATTAGTCGTGTAATTTAGGCATGTAATTTTGCAATAAGTAGTTCATGATTTATGGTGTCAAACGCTTTGGAGAGATCTATTAGAATAGCTCCAACAAATCCCTTCTTATCTAGAATACGTTTCCATTTTTCTAACATTTGAACCAGTGCTGTTTGTGTATCAAATCTCTTTCTATATAACCACAAAGAAACTTCAAAAGAAATTTGTCGATGTAACTCAACATTTGTTTTTGCATAATCCTTTCAAAAACTTTAGATACTCTTGGCAATACACTTATTGGTGTATGGTTATTAGCTAAGGTTGGTTGGTTTTTCTTGAATATTGGTGTAATGTCCAGAGCATATTCTAGAAATGAATGGCATGGATGCATTTTTAGCTGAAGAGGGCAAAAAAGGGATTGATATATTGTAATAAAAGGACACTTTTTTAATGATTTTGGATAAAAATTTAAAAAATGGCAAGCTCTTGAGTGCCTCATCAGTGTTGAAACATAAGGTTTTTTCATGGTTGTCCGTCGGACAAGTGAAATTGACTGTTTTTGAAAAATAACTAGT